>JANRGW010050825.1:0-22797 GCA_024733675.1 Psilopsiagon aymara | reverse complement strand
AGACATTTGGAGTATTTTCATAGTATTCCTTCCTTCTGTTTCTCAGAAAGGCAGTGTGAAGTTTGGTTTATGTTTCTGTTCTCCCTTTGCAACTGGAGCAAGCAAAGGAGAGGTGCTGTGGCTTAGGGTAGCAGTCTGGCATAGGTGCTTGCCTTGCTCCTGGTAGGCTTCACACTGGCAGTGTTGGGGGATCTGAGTTTCAAGAGCTAACTTCTCTCTAGCAGGAAATACTTCTTGTCTGTTGGGATGGCACAAGGTCTTATGTGATTCATATTAAATGAACTGTAAATACAGTGTGAGTTTTCGGTTTGTTGGCTCAGAGATGAACAAACAAGTCCACTGAGCATGGCAAATCTCATCCCGAGTGAACTCTAGTGGCATGTTCTGTGGTTTTGTTTTTCAGGACAATGTTAACTCTCTTTTGCCAGTGTTTGAAGAATTCCTGAAAAATGCTCCTAATGATGCCAGTTATGATGCTGTCAGGCAAAGCGTGGTCATTCTGATGGGTTCACTGGCAAAACATCTGGACAAGAGTGACCCTAAAGTGAAACCAATTGTTGGTAAACTGATAGCAGCCTTGTCCACACCGTCTCAGCAGGTAGGCGCTGCCTTGGAGGACTTCCCAGGTAACTCCAGGTTAACTCCATGGTACTTCCAGAGATGTCAAAGAGATGAAAACCAGCTTTGGTGACAGAAAGCTGTCGCTGTGGGTGCAGGCTAGAAGGAAGTTATGTTGGTGATGCATATTTTGTGATCTGATAGCTGGTGCGATTGCTTTACAGGTTCAAGAGTCAGTGGCAAGCTGTTTACCACCTCTGGTGCCTGCAATTAAGGAGGATGCAGGAGGAATGATACAGAAGCTAATGCAGCTGCTTTTAGAGTCTGATAAGTATGCGGAGCGCAAAGGCGCAGCTTATGGGCTGGCAGGCCTGGTGAAAGGCCTTGGCATCCTCTCTCTCAAGCAGCAGGAGATGATGACCACGCTGACTGATGCTATCCAGGATAAGAAGAACTTCCGTCGGCGTGAGGGTAAGGGGAAGAAGCTTGTTCCTCCAGATAGTTAATATTTCTTTTGTACCTGCTGCTGTGGTCAGATCAAATGATGCTGAACCCCTGTGCTTGGGTCAGCTACATTTATTTTGCTAATGGCTGCAGAGAAAGGAATGGGAAGTGTCTGCCATGAGGCCACTGATTGTGTATAGTGTCCTAAAACTGCTCTTATTTGCATTGTGGTGGAAGAAGGGTCTCTGGTCCTACATAATATGCATGGCGCTCTCCCTCCTGTTTTCAAAGGCAGGTGTGTTGCTGGGCAGGCTCCTGCTTTCTGTGGAACAGTACATGTTAAATGAAGTTGTATTTTCCTCTGACTGCCCTTTTTGGTTTTTTTAGGGGCTCTGTTTGCCTTTGAGATGCTCTGCAGCATGCTTGGAAAGCTCTTTGAGCCCTATGTGGTTCATGTGCTACCTCACTTGCTGCTTTGTTTTGGAGATGGGAACCAGTACGTGCGAGAGGTAAGATGCCGTAGATTTCTGGGAACATACAGTGTTAAGAGAAAACTGAACAGGAACAGATATGAATGCTGTTTGTAACAAGGCAAATTGAGATCCCTTGAGATACCACTAATAACAATTGGATCTTAATAACTGAAAGCATCCAATTTCATTGAGTGTTAATTGGGAACAACTTGGCTAGCCAAGTTGTACTGAGGCACTATTGTACATGAAGGCTTTGTTCTCATTGAGTCTCTGAGGAGGGAAAAAACATGTTGTGACGCAGCTTGTGAATATTCTCTTCTCCTTGGAGGCTGCAGATGACTGTGCCAAAGCTGTGATGAGCAACTTGAGTACTCATGGTGTGAAGCTGGTTTTGCCATCACTTCTTGCAGCACTGGAAGAGGAATCCTGGAGAACTAAAGCTGGTATGGACCAATATCTGACTGACATGATTGAGAGTAACCCACAATTCCCTTTGCTGTCATTCGCCTTGTTTATTCCTTCATTCTTGCAGGTAGCTCTGGTAGTTTACTGTCTCTTAAGAGACTGTGGAATTTTCAGCTTTTGAGATACAACTGAGTTCCCTGACACATTTGAGTAACTTTTTCCCCCCAGCAGATTCAAGGGACACTCTTTACCCTCTACCGAAGTTGTGTCCCTGTTCTGTTCTCTTCCCACCCTCCCTTCTTTTCCCTGGTGTATCTCTGTACAAGTACTCCAGAAGCTGGAAGTTCCCCCCGTCCCTTTCTTTTTCTTAGTTAAAAAACCATAAACAACCAAACTTCTTAGTGCCTTTCAGTGGCAGAGTGGTTTAATGCATTTCAGCCACTAGTCATCCTCTGCCTAATATATTTGAGTAAGTGTGATCATCTTCTCATATCTCTTCTTAATGCTGTGTTTTGTGTTTTGTCTTTTGTTATTTCTTTTGCTCTCCTCTTGCATACTTTCTGCACAGGGTCAGTGGAACTGCTGGGGGCAATGGCCTACTGTGCTCCCAAACAGCTCTCTTCCTGCTTACCCAACATTGTGCCAAAACTGACCGAAGTGCTCACAGATTCTCATGTGAAGGTGCAGAATGCAGGTCAGCAGGCTCTCAGGCAGATTGGGTCTGTCATCAGGAATCCAGAGATCCTGGGTAAGAATTGTCTGCATCTCTAATATCCAGACATGACCGTGGCTTACAATAGCAAGGTTTATGTTCACCGTGTTTAGGCTTAAATGCAAACTTCTATAGAAATTCAACTACTCCTAGAAAAGTAGAACATGGAAACTTAAGAGCAGCTGTCTGCTTCAAGACTTTTAAAGTCCATTCTGTCAGCTGATGATAATAGGGTTTCTCCTGTCCCTAGGCTGCTAGTTACTTGAGGAGGATCTAAAACATCCAATGGGAGAACACCAGCTCACCATGACATGCATTTTTGTTCTATGTACAAATAAAGTCTTCTCTCTCCTGTTTGAAAATGTCCAGCAATCACTCCGGTTCTGTTGGATGCTCTCACTGACCCCTCCAGGAAGACCCAGAAGTGTCTGCAGACTTTACTGGATACCAAGTTTGTCCATTTCATCGATGCTCCATCCTTAGCACTGATCATGCCAATTGTCCAGAGAGCTTTCCAAGATCGTTCCACAGACACCAGGAAGATGGCTGCCCAGATCATCGGGAACATGTACTCCCTGACTGACCAGAAGGTGCGGTGCTAAGAGCACTCCTGCTTGTGCTGTATTTGCTGTGTAAGAGATAATAGAGCAAGCACTAAAGAGAATTTGTTTGTTCTGGGATTTTGCTGTTAAAATAGACAATATTAGAATCCATGCAGCTTCTTTAATTAAATGTATGTAAATGAACAGATAATGGCTATAAGGACTCTGATAATTCTGAGGTGCTGAAGACTGTTGTTGGCTCTGCACTTTGGTCACGTAGTTATTACCAGATTTATCCCTGCAAAAAGGTCTTGTAATTTTTACCCTATAAGAAATGCCTTAACAAACAAACAAGCAAAACCAGTACCAGTGAAGCACAGATCAGCTGCTTACAAATGGATCCAGGGTTTGTTTGAAAAGTATTTGTAGAATCACTGGAGGCTAAGGAGCTGTGTTTAATTTTGCTGCTGATAATCCCTACCTTTAAACCTTGGGTAAATGTTAAGAGTGTTGGATTTGCCTTAGGTGCAGAGTGGTGGGTTGTGAGTGAGTTTGAGCATCAGAAAGGTTTTGAGTGGTCTGCATGGAGCTAGTATTGTTTTTTGGACCTGCAGAACAATTCAGTGTGCTGATTGTGAAAGCAGCTGATGAAACTCTCAGGATGATAAGGATGATTGCTAATAATAAGGGGCTGAATGCCCTTTACATCAAGGTGACTTACATGTCTTTATTGTTTTGAAGCTGGTTCTTAGTCTTTGGGTCTTTGTTTCAGGATCTGGCTCCTTACCTCCCCAGTGTGACTCCTGGACTGAAGGCATCTCTGTTGGATCCTGTACCTGAAGTAAGTCTTTTGTACAAATAACCAGTTTCTTTCAGTGCGTTAGGTGGACTTTATCCTGATCTTCTGTAGGTCTGTGATCAGTCTGACACATTTGTCTCAGTAACTTTGACTGGATGCTTTGCACATCCCTGTTTCTCTCTTCTGTTAGGTGCGTACAGTGTCTGCAAAGGCCTTGGGAGCCATGGTGAAGGGTATGGGAGAATCATGCTTTGAGGATTTGTTGCCCTGGCTGATGGAGACACTGACATATGAGCAGAGCTCTGTGGATCGATCTGGTGCTGCTCAAGGTGGGGACAGCTGTGTCTGAATACTAAGCTCAGACTTTCTCTCTTTAGCCTTTTGTGTCCTGTGTATATCAGCTCTGTTCCCTGCTGCTTTTCCTCAGGTCTGGCTGAAGTTATGGCTGGTTTGGGGGTAGAAAAGCTGGAGAAACTTATGCCAGAGATTGTAGCTACTGCCAGTAAAGTGGATATTGCTCCACATGTACGAGATGGTTATATCATGATGTTCAACTACCTGCCAATTACCTTTGGAGACAAGTTCACTCCCTATGTTGGGCCCATCATTCCTTGTATCCTTAAGGTATGTAGCAGAGGCCTGTAGAGTTTTAATTATTTAGAGGATAAAAGGAAACCTTCAGACTATTTTAAGTATCTTTTCCAGTAATTGCAGAGCTGGGATATAAGAAAATGATATAAAAGAATTTAAAATTATTACTATTATTGTTTCTTCTTCAAAGTTACTTGCTTGCTGTCTTTTGCAGTCACCTTTGTGCATTCACAGCTCTATAATTCATTTACTTTTCCTGGCTGAGAGAGGAAACATCATTTGTTTCCCTCCTCTTGGTTTTGTGTGTTGAGCTGGAGCCCCCAGCTGTCACAGCCACTTCTCTGTCCACTCAGGCACTGGCGGATGAGAATGAGTTTGTGCGGGACACTGCCCTGCGCGCTGGCCAGAGGATCATAAGTATGTATGCTGAGACTGCCATCGCACTTCTCCTGCCTCAGCTTGAGGATGGGCTGTTCGATGACTTGTGGAGGATAAGGTAAGGGAAAACCATCTTAACCACAGGCATTTCTCTTCTTGAAAAGCTGGTGTGATTTAGACTCTCTGTTGCTCCTCAAGGAGAGACCTCCTGGGAAGCAAAAGCATGCGTTTTTGCTTGTTGATTTGAATATGATGCATTAGAGCACTGAGCCCTGCCAGCGTGGATCAGGTTTTCTGGTACCTACTAGATAGTTCATTCTGGTAGCGATTCTGAAAGACACTTCCAAGGCATTGTGTGGCAGTATTTAGCCATCATACATTGTTTTCCATTTCTCAGAATGCTGAGTAAGTTATTGTCCTCCTATGTGTGGGAATGCACAGTGGAGTGCTCACAACTAATGACGGTTGCTCAAAAATTAGTTGTAAGTAAAAGGCTTTTGTCAGCTGAGTGCTGCTGAGTGCACTTATCCAGGGTGGGAGACAGATAGTGGCAGTGCTTTCTCTGGACATTGAATAGGCTGGACTCTGAAAAGGAACATTTTTCATTGCTTTGATATGGGAATTATCTCAGCCCCTTCCTTCTCTTTAGTGGCTCCTTCTCAGTCGTGCAGGCAGACTGATCTTGCGTATCAGCCTGTGCAGCATTTCAGTGCTGACCCAGCTCCTTGTCTTGCTCTTTGCTCATGTCTGTATTTGATTTTCTGTCCTATTTAGACAGGTACCATCTAAATACCCTGTTTGCAGCAGTTGACTTGCTCCCTCTTTGTAACATTTGTCTTGCTCCTCTTGCCAGGTTTAGTTCGGTTCAGCTCCTTGGAGATCTTTTATTCCATATCTCAGGAGTCACTGGAAAAATGACCACGGAAACTGCCTCGGAGGATGACAACTTTGGAACAGCCCAATCAAACAAGGTAAAACTGTTCCTGTCTGCTGTGCCTTGTATTAAAATGAATTTTCTTCTCTCTTTTAATGAGCCTGGAAAGCCTGCTGGCAGGATGTGTGATTAATCATGGAATAGAATGTTGTGCTGTTTCTTTTCAGGCTATTATTAATGCCCTTGGTGTGGAGAGGAGGAACAGGGTGCTGGCAGGGCTGTACATGGGCCGCTCTGACACGCAGCTGGTGGTGCGTCAGGCCTCCTTACACGTCTGGAAGATTGTAGTCTCCAACACTCCTCGCACGCTGCGGGAGATTTTGCCAACCCTCTTTGGGCTCCTGCTGAAGTTTTTGGCCAGCACTTGTGCAGATAAGCGAACGGTGAGGAATGGAGTTGATAAAATGGAGTTTAGGAACCCTGCTACTGCAGGAGACTGTGAACTGATTCCTGAAGAACACAGGATCACTTATAATCAGCTTCAAATCACTTCAAAGCTGTCCTGAATTGAACTGTTCTGAGCATGAGTATGTCTGAGTTCTGTCTTGGCTGAAGGCAACCATGATGACAGTAAAACTGTGGTTATTTATTTCATAATGGTAATGTTTTCATTCCTACTACTCTGCCTGTACTTTGGACAGTAATTTGTGGTAAAAAGTTAACATTTGCTCACAGTTCACCTTTTTAAGTTTTATAACACAGGAAAACAGTTAATTAATACACTTCTGGGTACAGGTTGCAGCACGGACATTAGGAGACCTTGTCCGAAAGCTAGGAGAGAAGATCCTTCCTGAAATAATTCCTATTCTGGAAGATGGACTGAGGTCAGACAAGAGTGATGAGAGGCAAGGAGTCTGCATTGGGTTGAGTGAGATAATGAAATCTACCAGCAGGGATGCGGTAAGTTGTATGTGGAAGATGAAATCTCCACTTTCCCAGGTATTTATGTTCTGATGCAGGTATTGCAGTTGAGACAGATTTGCACAGCAAGTGCTGCATTTGTTTCATGGACTGAAATCAGCTAACATATAGCTAACATGAGTTGCTCTTCAGGCAAGTGTATGCATTTATAGCTGTCAATAAACTTAGAACACTACACTTTTATGAGATATAATAATAGGAATCATTACTAGATAGCCTTGGAGAACTGCAGCCATTTGTGTTGATTAATCCTACTTTTCTTCCAATATATTTCAAGCAAACTGCAATTTAGTTTCAGTTGTGCAAATTCTGCCTTCTTGGCTGTTTACTGAGATGTCTGTGTGTGCTTTAGACATTCTGTAACTTTATCTCTGCATCTTTAGGTACTGCTTTTCTCTGAGTCCCTCGTTCCTACAGTGAGAAAAGCACTTTGTGACCCTCTGGAAGAAGTCCGAGAGGCTGCAGCTAAAACATTTGAACAGTTGCACTCAACAATTGGACACCAAGCTCTTGAAGACATCCTGCCATTTTTGCTGAAGCAGCTGGTGAGCACTGCTCAGCGTCAGTCAACAACTTGATTAATGATGTTGTGGGACAGGTTTTGAATAGTTATCTTAAAGGAGAAGCAGGATTATAGGAGCAGACCTTCTGGGAATTGCAGCTCTGGTTTGCCTCTTCCTTGCAGTTGCCCTAACCTTTGTTAGGGGAAGGTCTTGCAGCTAAAGTATAGGCCTAAGAATTGCTGCATCTGGCTCTGCTGTGGAGTTGTCATCATTGCCTGTTTCAGTTGCTTGGCCACTATGCTTGAAATCTTTCAGATGTGACAGAAGAGCTTGGTTTGTGTTTTTGCTAGATAATAGGAGCATTTTGTGTTGGTTATATGATCACATGGTAAACTGTCGCTTGAAATAGGGTTTAGCTTTGTGTGTCACAAATCGTCTCTCAGGTTTCTTTCTCTTTCCCCCTAGGATAATGAAGAGACATCTGACTTTGCTGTGGATGGTCTTAAACAAGTTATGGCTGTCAAGAGCCGCGTGGTGCTGCCTTATTTGGTGCCGAAGGTACAATTGGAAGCAAATTCTAAACTTCAGAAGTGTGCTTTTTGCTCTGCTTGGTGCCAGTTTTCTTCAGACTTATCTGCCAAAAGGAAGAGCATAGTTTGAAATTTCCCTGTGATTTTATGCTGAAAGCATTTCATTGGGGTTGGGCTGCCTAGGTTTTTCATGTGGTTAATGAAGAGAGGTTCCTTCTGAAGAACCTCTCTGCTTGTCTCATCTGCTTTTGTTCATGTAGCTGACGACTCCCCCGGTGAACACCCGTGTGCTGGCTTTCCTCTCATCAGTGGCAGGGGATGCTCTGACACGGCACCTGAGTGTCATCCTGCCTGCTATGATGTCTGCACTCAAAGAGAAGCTGGGGACCAGTGAGGAGCAATTGGCAAGTAGTGTGGCTCAGCTCTTTGATACAGCAGGTTGTCTGATGATAGTGCTTTGGGTTGACTTCCCAACATGAAATCTGTGTTCTCCAGTTTCACAGATTGCATGTTTTAATTTGGTCCATTAACTTCTTCAGGATGAGTCTTTTTGCCTGGTAGCATATTGTGAATTGAAAAACGTATGCTTTCCAAATCTATTTGTATCCACAGAAAAGTCTCTTTGGCCTGCAACAGGATACAATTCCCAGTCTACTTATTCTTGGAGAACTGCCAGAGTGTCTAGTTAACTTTGTGTTTATTCTTGGTATAGAAGACTGAGAGATTAAAGGGCTGAAGGGAGGAAATCTCTTTTGCTGCTGTACTGCTTTCTGAAACATCTCATATTTGGACTCCAGAGGACATCCTGGAGTTGTGATTGTGGATAGGCATGTACATAAGTTGGTGTCTGCTGTAGATGCCCATTAGATCAGCTTCTAGCCCTAAGTCTGCCTGGAGATCTCTAATGTAGCCACGGATGTGTTTATTAGTGTTATGGCACAGAGCATTAAACTACCTAAATCAAAGAAATATTCTCTGACAAGGCCCACAACCTGATGGGTAAGATGGGGCAGGCTGAGCTACTCTGCTTTCTGTCAATCAGCCCTTCTGCAGCTGGAGAGTGTCCTGTGCAGTGGTCGGTTCAGCAGAGTTGGTTACATTGTGAGGGTTGGTTATAAACCTGTCCCTGCTACAGGACTCATTCGAGCCTTTTATGGTGATGTGACCAGCTATTTAATGAGAAACAATTAGCAAGTGGGATATGTTGTAATGTTCCTCTGGAAAGATAATGCTGTGGATAATGTGGGGAAACCTGGGGCTAAATCTGGCTTTGTTCTGTTTGACAGTTAATGTAAAATTAATTTGGACTCCTTAGGAGATGGCAAACTGCCAGTCTGTAATCCTGTCTGTGGAAGATGATGCTGGACAAAGAATTATAACTGAAGATTTGCTAGAAGCTACCCGCAGCCCTGAGCTGGGAATGAGACAGGCAGCAGCTGTCATGCTGAATATCTACTGCTCCAAGACAAAAGCAGACTATACCGGTCATCTCAAGAGCTTGGTTTCAGGCTTGATACGGCTGTTCAATGATACCAACCATGTAGTTCTGAATGAAAGCTGGGATGCGCTTAATTCCATCACCAAGGTGAGAGGCAGCTTAAAAAGATTACAGTGGTAATGCCTGGCAAGGAGAAGATGGGGATAGCTGGTAAAACACTGCATAAATTGGACCTTCTGTTTGGATTATAAACTACATTTACATTTGCAAATGTTTTACGATGAGCTTAGCTTCAGCTTCATGAGCAAGGAGGCAGGGAATGGGTGTCTTCTTGTCACACTGTGCACAGGGAAAAAGCTGGTTGCCATGTTGTCTCATCTGTGTCTTACCCCTCTTTCCTGCAGAAATTAGACGCTGGGAACCAGCTTGCTCTCATTGAAGACCTGCACAAGGATATCCGGATTGTAGGGAATGAGGCCAAAGGCGAGCATGTGCCAGGATTCTGTATTCCTAAGAAGGTAAAGGATGAGAATGAGCATGGATTTGTGCCAGCCACAATCTCCTACCTTTTGAGGGAGCTCACTGATGTGACTTTACAGCTAGTGGAAGCAATGACTATTTGGGCATTCCAGAGCTGTATGCTGGAGAGACTTTTTGTAGGGTACTGCTGCTCTTGAGTTAACCCTGCAGAAGACTCCTCTTGTAACAAGATCTTTGACAGTTCTGGTCTGCATGTAAGTCGTGGTCGCTGGCTGCTTTTTGTGGGGGAGGAAGGCTGGGCTTCTGTGCCAAGCTTCTCTGGTTTAAAAATTCGCTGTGCTGCCACCACTTTCCTCATAGCAACTGGCTTAGTAAGGCATAGACGCATGAAATCAAACCAAATAAAAGTAGCTATAAATGTGGAAGCAGGCAGCTGAAGGTCAACAGGAAATGGAGAGAAACTCAGAGCTTGCGCATCTGGTGTATAACAGGAGCAAAAATAAGATGCATATTTTTTTGCAACTTATCTTCTAAGCTTTCTTATCTGATGTTCGTGACAGGGAGTGACTTCCATACTCTTGGTGCTGCGGGAAGGTGTTTTAACTGGTAATCCAGATCAGAAGGAGGAGGCAGCAAAGGCCTTGGGGCTGGTTATTAAACTGACTTCTGCTGAAGCTCTTAAGCCATCTGTGGTGAGCATTACGGGGCCGCTTATTCGGATCTTGGGAGATCGGTTCAGCTGGAATGTCAAGGTGGCTCTACTTGAAACATTAAGCCTTCTTTTAGCTAAGGTAAGATTCAAAGTAATTGACCGTGGTTTGTGAATGTTTTCCATGGTAGCCTTCAGACGGTAGCCTTCAGCAGTACCTGTTGCTGTTCATGTAAACACAGCTAGGATGTGCTGGTGTGGATTTGGTGTTTGGGAATGGCTCTCTACCCGGATTATATTCTTCCAGGAGCTTCTGGCCTACCAGAAAAAGCTCCCAATGCTGAATCACTGTGCTGCTTAGAAATATTGCTAAATGCTGATCCCATTTTCGAGTGATTGAAAACTGCCATGTAATAAATCCCTCCTGTGTCCACCATTCTTATGAATTAAGTGCAAAGACAATCACCTGACGCGTCTTTGAACTGAACTGAACTTCTATTTAGTGCTCGGGTTGAAAAAGGCTGTTCATGATAGTGTAAAATTTTTCAGGAACCGTACCCTTATATTTCAGTATGCAGAAAATTAGATAGGAAAAGATTAGAAGTTCTGTGGTGGTGTTTCATGATTCTCCTGTTTTACTGGTGTGCTGGATCTGTATAAGGACTATTTGTAATAGCTGCTAGAAGAGGTTGTGCTGTTCTCAGGGTTTGATTTCTAGCTACTGTTCCAAACTTGACCTTGCGACTTTCCCTTCCCTCTCTGTATAGGTTGAGATTGCCCTGAAACCCTTTTTGCCCCAATTGCAAACAACCTTCACCAAAGCTCTGCAAGACTCGAACCGTGCAGTTCGCCTTAAGGCTGCTGATGCTCTTGGTAAACTCATTGTCATCCATGTAAAAGTGGATCCCCTCTTTACAGAGCTACTGAATGGAATTCGTTCCAGTGATGACTCTGCCATCAGGTAAGCAGTAGGTGATCTCTCAGCCCTTCCTGCTGAGGATGAGCCCTTCCTTATTAAGGATGAGAGAAAGGGCTGGGATGTATGAACAAACCCTCCTGGTGCCAAGAGTAAGATTCACTTACTAGTGAAAGCAGGTGACTTTTAATCAAGGGTTGTAGAACAGAGGATGTGGGTGATAGGGACTTCTAGGTCAGATGCTCAGCTGTGACTGTGTACAGGGGAAGCATTGCTTGGTTTCTGCCCACTTCTCTCCTGCACACCCGCAGCAACCTGTTTGAATACAAGACTGCATCAGTTGTCAGTCTGACCTGAAGTAACGCCATTGTTCTGGTATCCTGAGTGCACAGATCCCTAAGAAAATAACTTCTTGATCTGAGAATTTTAACGTGTGAATAATCAGAAAATACATTGTAACAGACACAAGTACACAAACATGGGAATATTCTCTAGTATGGAGCTGTCAGAAGTGCAGAGCTGGTATCTGCCTCCTGAACTGTGAGGTGTATTGGTGTAATTCATAGAATCATGGCCTGGCTGGAGTTGGGAGGGAGCTTAAAGCTTATCCAGCTCCAACCCCCTGCCATGGGCAGGGACACCCTCCACTTGAGCAGCTTGCTCCAAGCCAAGTCCAACCTGGCCTTTAACACAGCCAGGGATGGGGCAGCCACAGCTTCTCTGGGCACACTGTGCCAGCGCCTCAGCACCCTCACAAGGAGGAACTTTTTCATAAGAGCTCATCTCAGTCTCCCCTCTGGCAGGTTAAAGCCATTCCCCTTGGTCTGTCACTACTTGATCCTATAAAAAGTCCCTCTCCAGCTTTCTTTTGGGCCCTTTTAGGCACTGGAGCTGCTCCAAGGGCTCTTAAGGAGCCTTCTCTAGGCTGAACCCCAGCCCAGCTCTCTCAGTATGGCTCCATAGCAGAGCTGCTCCAGCCCTCGCAGCATCTCCATGGCCTTCTCTGGACTTGTTCCAAGAAGTCCTTGTCCTCGTTGTGTAGGGGACACAAACGTTACTGATGTGTAAGAAACTGCTACAGGTATCCGGAGCTCAGTTTCTTCTTTGTGGAAGCGGAGAGGCAGTGTCTGACTTTATGTTGTGATCACTTCTAGGGACACAATGCTGCAAGCGCTGCGGTTTGTAACGCGAGGAGCTGGTGCAAAAGTAGATGCTGCCATTAGGAAGAATATCAGCATGGTGCTTCTAGGGATGCTGGGACATGATGAGGTACTGCTTCAGCCAGCTGCGAAGGACCGCTGCTCTAGACAGTCTTATTCCTAATATGAAATCAGAACTTTCTAACAGAATTACGTTCTAAACTAACTGCTGGGGGAGATAACTAATGATAGAGCAGAAAGAAGCGTGTCTAAAGAAGCATGTGTTTGGGTGTCACTGAACTGAATGTGGGCTGTAAAACTGATCTTGTTGGAGCCTTATATTATGCTGTCAGGTGCAAGAATTAGAGATCCCTAGCCAGTCACTGGTGACTTGGAAAATCCGTGAGCTTAATGTTTCCTTAGCAACTGTGGATGTGAGGTTGACCTGAGGCTCCTCACTGACGTGTTTGAGGCAGCTCTGAAGTCAGGATTTGCTTTTTATCTTGGAGAAAGCTTGCAATACCTCCCCTGTGTGCAATACCTCTGTGTGTGTGTAGGCTCTCAGGTACAGTTCATCATTTACCATGAGCAATTTTACACATAATGGCAGAGTTTTCTCCAAGGAGCAAGAAGCTCTCCAAGTTTAATACAGGGTCTTCTGTATATAGCAGATAGCAACAGTATCATCTGTGAGATTAAAATTACCTAGCGATTTCTTCCTTGTATCTTAATTGGCACAACATAGACATGCAACTGTTGACATGCCAGAAATAGCAGAATTGAAAGATTCCCACTGGGTTGTAAGGTTTGGGCTGGAGAGGAGTAACCAGTGGTGGGATGGTCACATAAGCCAAAACAACAAAAGCCTGGAGGTTTTAAATTGGAAGTGGTATGAGTCTGTCACAGAGGGAAGCTCATTTAGAGATGCTTCCTGAGTAAGGTTTCCTTTCTAGACACTGAATCTTAATGTAACTCTTGTGAACATGTCTTTTAAAACATTCATCTTTCTGCCTCTCCCATTTAGTAAATCAGGATTTATTGGGAGGTCTGTAAATCTGCAGTCTCTTCTGTTTTTTTGGCTGTGGCTTTTGGCTTTAAGTTCCATTATGTACAAAACCCCTTGTGAAATCCACAGGTCACAGGAGTGAAATGCTCCTTTCCTCCATCTGTTTTTATTTTGTATCACCTTCCGTCACTTGCTCCTCTTGCCACTGTCTCTGATGTGTATTTTGCTCAGCTGGTGTCCTCTTCTCCTCCTTCTCTCCCCAGGATGCCACCCGCATGGCCTCAGCTGGCTGCTTAGCAGAACTGTGCGCATTCCTATCGGAAGAGGAGCTCAGTACTGTCCTCCACCAGCACTTACTGGGTAGGTGGAGCAGTTCAGAGGGACTGGAACTGGTCTGGAAGCAAGGGAAGATACCTTCTCAGCTGTTGGCTCAGGGAGACTTTGTGATGTATTATTTAGGTTCTTCCTCTTTATCTTAAACCTGAATCTCTAGATTTTCATTTTCTTTTCTGTGCTTATGGCTGTTGATTTATGAACAGCGTTGAGCACAGGGTAATGGCTCTAACTTGGGATTACCAATACTTCTAGCTTCTGGATTTGTTTTCAGATGAGTTGATGAAAGCTGGTCCTACCTGAGTCATTGCTAGTGCTGACACAGAGCGGATGGGGTTGGTGGGATTCGGGCAGGGTGAATGGGAGGGGCCATACCATCTCTTTTGATGACACTGTGATCTTAGGTTGGCTTATGCTAATTGCAGACCACATCTGATGGCTTCACATGCTTTTGGAGAATTAACTAAGTGCCTCTAAGTTAGAAAACCCCATGAATTTTATAGAAACTCATAGTGGTTGGGAGTGCTCTGGGATTACTGTTCCTGCAGGGTTAAAAAGGGTCTGTGAGCTGGTTTCAAATTACTGATGACTTCTACAGTTTTATTAGTCAAAGCTTGTGTAATTCCAATGCCACACTCCTTCATGCACGAGGTGTGGGACAGCTGCAGGTGACTAAGAGCATCAGAAATAATGGGGTTGGACAATACAGTTGCTTGTCTCCCTGTTGGCCCATAAGGTGTTCCCATTTGGTTGTGTTTCAGCACTGTTTGGCTTTTTGGGACAAGCGGAAGCAAAGCATTGCATTAGAGGCTGTTTATGGTTTCATTTTATGGAAGTGAAGTGACAAGCTGACAAAAGGCTTTCTTAGACAAAGAGGAAGGGAAGTCAGAAGCCTTGCTATAATGCTGTTCTTTTGCAGCAGATGTCTCTGGCATTGACTGGATGGTGAGGCATGGCCGAAGCCTGGCTCTCTCCGTGGCTGTAAATGTTGCTCCTGGCAGGCTGTGTTCCCCTAAGTACTACAACAGCGTTCAGGAGATGATCCTCAGCAATGCCACTGCTGACAGGGTAAGTGCTGCACGGGAGTGGGCGAGTTCTGTTGCAAGCACTTGTTGGGAGCAGTTTTTAAAGGTGTGCAGGTTCTGTGTGTTGCCAAGTGGAGTGAAAATCCCCAGTCTGAAGAGTCTCCCTTGGCAAGATGCAGGTTTTATAGTGGAAATTAAATGACTCTTCTGATCTCTGTGGAGTTGAAAATTAAATGATCATCAACTGCAGAGCAGCTTTTATTGGGAGCAGATTACACTTCTGTTTCCATGTTGAAGCTCTCATTCACAGGCTAGGTTTACAAGGAGCATGAATTTCATTTTAGGAGGAGGATTTTAAATCTAGGATTGAATGAGTAATTTGGTATGGGGGTGCTTGGGGGCTCTGTGGGACCTGTCACCTTATTCCATGTGGCTCATGATCACATTATGATGTTTTCACATTACCCCATAACATTAACCCAACTGCTTTGCATACTGCAGTTTTTATGAAAGATGGGTTTAGCCTTCCACAAAGTTTAGCACACCCTGAGCCTAGGTAAAGGCTGCTGAACCCTGCTGTAGTAATACTGGGTTTTGCCTTTATGTTGAAGATTCCCATTGCAGTCAGTGGCATCAGAGGCATGGGCTTTCTTATGAAATACCACATGGAAGGAGAAGGGAACCTGCCTCCAAAACTTTCCAATCTCTTTATTAAGGTAAGAATTTTTATGATGACTCCCTGGCATTGTTTTGTGTGGTCTGAATTTTTGAGCTAACTCATGGGTGGATTTCTCAATCCACTTTCTGGATGGAAACCCAGCATGAAACCCAAAAGCTTGGTTGCCTTATCTTGGGAAGCTCCTAATCCCCTGCTCCCTGAAAATCCAGGTGTTTCTTTTTGTGGCAGAGTACAGACAGAATCACTTTATTAGCCTGCTTTGCTGTTGCGAATACAATACTGCTGTCCTGTGGGAATGTGGTAAACTTCAGGTTTGATTCGTGTGAATTTGTTTTTTCCTTTGCAGTAGCAAATGGCCGGCAGAGAAGTACAGAGGAGAGGGGGAAGGTGCTTTTATGGTTACTAAAAGTCAAAGGGCCTTGGTCAGAAATGCATCAAATATGAACTCTCACCTGGTTTTGCTTCAATACTTTTTGACTTCCATTACTGTGCAAGGGAGTAGCTCAGAAAGACTGAGATAAAAGAGAGTACTGAAGTTAACACCTTTTTTAATTAATACGCATTTAAATATTCTACCTCAAAATTCTTTTCTTGGTTGTTCTGTTCTTTTGGTGTGTCCCCTCCCTCATCTCTCATGGTAGACAGGATCTGAATTTGCAACATCAGAACTTCAGGATGTTTTTAACGTCTTAGGATAGAGGAAGACAGAATGACAGGTAGTGCTGGAGCAGAACTGCTTTGTATTTTGTCTGTCTAAATGTTACATTCCTTCTCAATTCACTTGAAACACTATCAGACATAAAAGTTGACATGGTGCAGACTTTCTGTTTGAAATTCTACATTTATATATTAATTTGTATCATAGTACTGTATGAAAATATAAACACGAGTATCACAACTGTCACAACACCTTTATCACAGTATTAACAATGCAGCTGACATTCAGATGATGGCTTTCATGCTTTAGATATGTTGAAAATAAACCTCCAGTATACTATTCTACTTATTTTAGTATGAAATCTGCTGCTGAAATGCACTTTAACCAGAGACTGACTTGGCTGTTGCTGCCCTTAGTGGTCACTGTCATTTCCTGAGACAGTTGAGAAGTGTGTGACCCTGTTGTCAGCCATATTTTGAGAAGTTTAGTTTTGAAAAGGTGTCTTGTTTTCAAGGTTTGGTCTTCTCTTACTGCTATAGTTTAGTCAGACTTGTGAGTAACAAATTTGTGTACCTGTGAGTTTTAAACTGTTTGCTTTTCTTGGTACAGTTTAAAATACTTACTTAGGAAAAAAAGATAATTTACTGCTTTAAATACCTCTCCTTGATGTAGCTGAATTAAAGTCCATCTCTGTCTCTCAGTGTCTTCAGAACTCATCCAGTGACATAAAGTTAGTTGCAGAAAAGATGATTTGGTGGGCAAATAAGGACCATCTTCCCTCACTGGATCCTCAAACAATTAAACCAATTCTCAAAGCGCTCCTGGACAACACAAAGGACAAAAACACCAGCGTAAGAGCCTACAGTGACCAAGCTATTGTCAACCTTCTGAAGATGAGAGCAGGTGAAGAAGTGCTTGAGGTATGAGACAAAAGGAAATGTAATCATTGGTTTAAAGCTGTGTCATGTTGCTGTGCATGTGGTTGTGTTGTGTTCAGAATGTGCTGGCAGCCTTTTATGAAGTAGATGGAGTGGGACATTCCCATTTGCACTTAAGCCTTCATCAGTATTCTAGTGCTCAGCCTTGAGAAATAAGCCATACTGATATTATACAACCTTACAGTTGGAAGTATTAATAAACTACTTATTATAGTATTAATACTACAGTGTAGTATTAATAAAATCAAGGTATTTAACATACCTCCCATGTTTAAGATAATCGTCTTGCTTTCAAATGGCCTTAAGCCTTTACTGCATTGTAGTTGCCTTAGTTAAGACTGCTAGCTTAGTGCTTTTGTCACTTGTATAACCCTAGTGCAGTACTAGGGGTGCTACAGAGAGTATTTTAGGGTGGACTGCTTTGTACATCCACTGCCAGACCTCTTTTCTAAGTCTTAGCAGCTTCTGGATAGTTCTCATGTCTGGAATTGCAAAACCAGATGAAGGACTTGGGGATGTGTGAAAGATTTTAGATAAATACATGTATAAGACATTTATTTTACACAGTATGTCCTAAGGAATTGGTAATTGGTGTTGTCTTCCTTCCACAGTCAGTTTCCAAGATTCTAGATGCTGCCAGCTTGGAGCTTCTCAATGAAAGCTGCAGGAGATCCCTGAAGAAGCTGGCTGGCCAGGCTGACTCTGATGAACAGATAGATGACACTATACTGACATGATAAAGCTCTGTAAGACAAGAAAACACTGAACCAACCGCTGCATCAGCATTTCAACTCAAAACACCTATTTAAAATGTTTTCATTTTTGAAAATGTTAATTCTGATGGGGTTTCATGAAAAGGACTCCCAGAGAGTATTTTAGTATCAAATATACCAGAATAGCCTTAATTAGACCCACATTAGTTGAAAATCGAAAATTCGGTCCCCTTTTTGAAACAGATAATGCACAAGAAATACTAACCAACAAGAAATACTAACCAGTACTCGTAAATCCTGGCCAATCGTGAGATATGGCTAGAGCACATCAGGCTTCAGCTCTGGTGCCATCTATTTCCTTTCCAGGGTCTGTGCAAAAACTCCAGTACTGGAAGTATTGTTGGTCTCTTCCACAGACCCTGTGAAGCAGGAATAGAACTCAGTGACAATGAAAGCGTCTTGTTTTTGTGTACTGCTACCTTGCTGCTTGTGACGGTTCTGAAGACTCAAAATCCCTGTAAAACAAAGTATTTAAAATAGCCTTAGAAACACAAATGCGAAAGGGGGATTAAATGCAGTCTGTTTGAAGAAGGAACATTTAATAAAGGCTCTGACTTTGATCCTTTTGGTGTAAACTGTTCTTTTTACAAATTCATTTGTCAACAACCTTCTGCTGTGATTTACTTTTTGGCCCTGCTTTTTCTAGGGCATAGTTTGTAGAGTGGGTTGTGCTGTAATCTATAAAAGCCTTTTGCAGAACTGAGGCAAGCTAGGGTTTAAAACCAAGGCACAACTGACATTTAGTGAAATTTTAAGTAATTGCTCCTAATAGTTTGCGAAGTATTTTTGACTACAGACAGCTTTTTGGTTACTCAGCTTGTGAAAAGTCCTCGATTTTTATGCCTTCAAGGGCTTCCTAAGATACTTGGTGCTTCCAACACTGAAAGATTTTTTTTCTGGTCAGTAGGTTGTACTGCTGCAAGAAAGCAGTGTTTTACTTTACCTGGCCACGTACACGTCTTTTGAAAATAATTGGTTTAATTTACTAATACCTTTTCTGTCATTTGATGGAACAATGAAAATCTTGCTGCAGAATACAAGATTTTAGAAAGAAAAATGAGCTTTACATTCTATGTAGAGTAATAGTGAAGTAAGCCTTACCTGTTTTATGAAACTACTCAGCAACTGGTTGCACCTGACAAGTCAGAGCAGTAGGATTTGTTGTTTGAAGTGGGTGGGTGGTGTGTTTGTTGGGGGGAATCTTCCTGGCATGTTACTCTGGCTGGCTCAAACCATGATGAAGGGGGAAAACAATACCACACATCATAACATTTGAAAGCATAAAATGTAACCACATGGTAACACATTCTGTTAGAAGCAATTTGCCCTTTGCTGTGGCAGTAGTAGCAAACAGAACATTTTATCTTTATCATACTCACGCTCAGTGAGTTACAATCTCAAGTTGGTATTTGAGAGCGGTATGCTTCAAACAGGTCAAAAGTACAAGAACCTGTCTGAATATTCCTTACGTTATGACAGCTCTCAAGGCCGTGGCATAGGCTCCTGGCAACAGAGATTTGCTGTAGGGAGTCAGTTGAATACTGCTGGAAGAGACTTAGGAAAATCAGCTAATTTACCCCTAATTTAAAACATACTCAGCTTTAACCGAACTGATTTCCACATAATTGGTTTTGATAGCATTGTATGATGGAGATTCCATAACCTTTCCAGGCCATTTCATTACACCAGATTTTCAAACAGTCAGAGCTTACCTTGTATCTAAAACTCTTCCTTGCTGCTACTTGAGTCCACCACTGCTTGTCCTGTTCCCACAGTCGTTGAAACCAGCTCATTTTTGCAACAACTGCATCATCACTTCAGTGTTCTTAACCTTGGATGAAACAAATTTAGATTTTTAAGTCTTTTCTTATTGATTTTTCACATTTTTGTTCACCGTGTTTGTTCCATTCTCATGGTGTCCACTGCTGGACCAGGTCTTCTAGGGGAGAATATTACTGTGCAAGCCCTGTGTAACACACAGTTGTCTATCCCAACACAGCAGTGTGGTTGGTATGTTTATGTTGTGATTAGCAATGAAGCCAAGCTACAAAGTTGCTCTTCAGCTGTTTACTTCCAATCTTGTACTTAAGCAGGTGACTATACAACATAGCAGTATCTCCCAGCTGATCTTAACCAAAATTGTATTCTGCTTATTTCATAACATTTCTCTGCATTCTGAAGTGGGTTTTAATTCTGATTTTTGCCTTCCAAAATACCTGCAGATCTTAAACCACCTTAAAACTACGTATTTCCTTCCAGTATCTGAAGGGGGCCTATAGTGGTGCTGGGGAGGGACTCTTCATTAGGGACTGTAGTGAGAGGACATGGGTAACGGGTTCAAACTTAAACAGGGGAAGTTTAGATTGGATATGAGGAAGAAGTTCTTTACTGTAAGGGTGGTGAGGCACTGGAATAGGTTGCCCAGGGAAGTTGTGAATGCTCCATCCCTGGCGGCATTCAAGGCCAGATTGGACAGAACCTTGGGTGATATGGTTTAGCGGGAGGTGTCTCTGCCCATGGCAGGGGGGTTGGAACTGGATGAGCTTAAGGTCCTTTCCAGCCTGAACTATTCTATGATTCTATGATTTTGCACTGAATTGGTAATAATCAAAAGTGAAGATTAAACTGCTCTTAAGGATTTGGCAGTCTCAGAGCACTGGAATTAGTTTCACCTATAGTGAATAAGGTATGTTTTGGGGTAACAGGAACAGCACTTAAACCATGCAATGCAAAAACTTTTGTGCACTGAAACATGTCTGTACAACATTTTATGCCATTAAAAAATCAGTAAATAGGTGGCAAAAAGCTCCATGGCTGTATTGGAATCACTTCATCAGCTCACACAGGAAGGAAGAGAAAAAAATGCAAGTTCATGTTAAAATGGCCGTTTGAGCTCCCCATCATGAGCCGCTCTGCTCACCTGTTTTATCTCAGATTCTAACTGATGCTCCACAGGAATATGTGAAAGAAAATTACAGGTAAATAGAGGCCATTTTATTAATTTGTTAATTCTAGCCAATAAGATCTTTTGCTATTATGGGTAGTTTGATGATTTGTATTTTCACCTTATATAGTAGCAAGTGGAAAACCTCATTTATCTTTGCCAAGATCAGCTGAGTTTCTGCACTCAGTTTAGTTTGTTTCTGAGAGGGAGGAGTAAAAGGTAGGAGCTCACTTGCACGTATTGAGAATATGCTAATCTTTCAATTACAGTGAAACACCGAATTTGGATTTTGATAGCTACTTTTTGCTAAACTATTTATAAATTACAATACATCAGAGAGAAAATACCCATAATTTTCACCAGAACGTGAGATCTGATAAATGGATTGTGCCAACTTGGAGACTAAAGAATTAATTTTTTTCTCATTTCAAATCTCTTAAAAATACCAGTTGTCAGTAAAAGATAATTTTTCCCCACAACTGACTGTAATAACATGTTTGAACTGTCAAGCAACTGCCTCTGAGTGACAGCTGAACTCTGTATATTTCAAGATCAAAAAATAATTGATAAGAGATGTTTAAACCTACAGGGTGCTAAAAAATTCAATGGAAAAGAGAAAAATGTGAAAGAAATAGTAATTTTTTTTTTTTAGGTAAATCACAGCAATAAAATAATAATTATAGTAATAATAAAAAGGTACTGTCCATTTTATTAGGTAACATTATGGTGTTTCATGCTTTCACGCCATGAGGTTTCATGAGCTTAAAAATAAAGATAATAGGAGTCATTGTCATTGGTGGTTTAACCTGGCAGTTTGTATGCTGGGTTTAAGGGATCTCCCTGTAGCTACGCTGCATCCTTAGTCACCCTGATGCTTGGGACACACTGGGCTACATGATGGGCAGCCCAAGTGCTTTACTGGGTTGGTGTAGCACTGGACTGGGTTTGGGCTAGCTGTAAACCCTTTTCTAGCTGGGTTTCTGTGAGCCCAAGGCTGTAAAATACACACTCTTACGTCTGTAACACTCCAGCCTTTCTCCTGCTCCTCAGCTACATCATGCACTTGAGGATAATGCAGAATGAACCACAGGATGTGGTGTTCAAAACATGTGAGTTGCAGAGTGTGTGTGAGATGGAGGTCATCTAAGTGGATTTCAGGATGTGTGGGACTTGACAGGGGTGAGCTCTGGAGGCTAGAATACTTCTTTGGGATTAAGGGAGCGTTTATAATTAAACCCACTGACATTAGCCATATTGCCGATGAGAAGTATTTAGAAGATGCAATACTGTGTGCTAAAAAATTTAATCTTCAACCCAGACATGCTATTTTAGCCATCCTGGGTTGTTTCCATATGAATTCAATGCCAATTGGACAAATATAACAGTGGAATCATATACCACAATATCCTATGCAAAAAAAAAAATAGGAAATTAGAATTGGTCAGAGACAACTGCCTTAAAAAATATTCCTCTTAACCAGACCCTATTGTATAAATCCAGCCTACAGCTTTTATGTTAAGGGAAAAAGAATACTGCCAAAAACTGTTCACAGCTGTGGCTGTAAAGCGCTCGTGGCTTCCAGCCAGTCCAACCCCTGTGCTCAAAGCCCAGACAAGTAAAGCAGGCTGCTTGGGGCACTGTCTAGGCTGGTGGGACTCCTTCACTTCCCTGGGACAATCTGTTCTGGTGTGTAAACACCCACCGTGTCACTGACATGGTTTGCAGTGGTGATGTTCCACTGTTTTCAATCTTTTACTTAGGCTTGGGTCCTATCATAGAATAGTCAGGGTTGGAAAAGACCTTAACATCATCCAGTTCCAACCCCCCTGCAGGGGACCCCTGGCAGGGACACTTCCCACTAAATCATGTCACCCAAGGCTCTGTTCAACCTGGCCTTGACCACCACCAGCAATGCAGCATTCACAACTTCCCTGGGCGACCCATTCCAGTGTCTCACCACCCTCACAGTAAAGAACTTCTTCCTTATATCCAATCTAAACTTCCCCTGTTTCAGTTTGAACCCATTACC
>JANRGW010050822.1:0-35505 GCA_024733675.1 Psilopsiagon aymara | reverse complement strand
GGCCCCGGCCCCGGCTCCGCAGCGCCGCCCGGCGGGCACCGCTCCCTGCGCCGGGGGCTGCCCGGGCCCCCCTCGGTGGAGCCCAGCCCAGCCCAGCCCAGCCCAGCAGCCCTCTCCGGTGCCGGGGCCGGTCCCCTCCAGGCACAGTCCTCCCGTCCCGTGAGCTGTGAGGGATGCTTGCTCCTCTCCACCTGCGGCTTACCCCGGTGTTATTCTTGTGCCCTGCAAGCTTCATCCTCAGCCTTCAAAAACTAACGAAAGAAAAGAATCTGACCTAAGTAACAAGCGACAGGACAAGAGGAAACGGCCTTAGCTGCACCAGGGGAGGTTTAGACTGGATTTTAGGAACAATTTCTTCACAGAAAGGATGATCAAGCATCAGAACAGGCTGCCCAGGAAAGCGGTGGAATCACTGTCCCTGGAAGTGCTCAAAAACCGTGTAGATGAGGCCCCTCATTTATATGCTTCAGTGGCGGATTTGGCAGACCCGTGGTAATGGCTGGACTTGATGATCTTAAAGGTCTTTTCCATCCTAGTTGACGCTTATGTTTCTATTTCAGCACAAAACCCAACATCCCCAGCCTGACTCCTGCAAGAACGTTTTCAGCACCTCCTGAAAACACGCCAGCATTTTAAATGTAAGCACCCAAAAGTATTTACAGCAGGCTTTGGCATAACACATCTTATCTGCCCAGCCCTGCCCCTGATAAGCACATAAGCTATCAACAATGTAGGGCGACTGCCCCATTGTGTAAAAAGAGGGAAAAAAAGGAAAAGCCCTAAGGGCTGTGTTTATACTGTGTGGCCATTCTCTGGCTTGAAAATGGGTGTTTGTGGGCAAGTAAGCTGGCGTTTTTTCCCACCCCCAAAAAACCTCCCCTGTTGAAACAAGGCGGTATTTAGGTATCAGATCACACACACACACTCCAGCAAAATACCCCCCATGAAAAGTTTCGCTGCATGTGCTTTCTTCCTAATGAACCACCAACTTCGTGTTTTCTCATGGTTATTTTTTCCATGTGTAAAAGTAGGCTTTTTTCAAGCTGGGTTGTTTTTAAACAACAGTAAACTTCAACTCAAATACAAGCTAACCCTGCGTTGGACAGGTAACAGTGAAGAGGATCCCAGCTGCAGACAGACACACACCAGAACTCTGCACAGTATGTGGAGCAAATGCAGCATACATCACCAGGCTCAATGTGATCAGAAACATACAGTGAAGATGCAAAATGCATTTTTAAAACCCTTCTTGTTAAAACACTTCAGTTATTTCAAAGTGAATACTGTATTCTCAGCTATATGTGATATTCCTTCTGAGTGCAGAAAGGGATTTTACTCGCACAGGTTTTCAAATCTGTAACTTCACATTCCAGTGAATCCCAGGAACTAGCGCCCTGCAGCCCTGCTGATTCTTAACTCATCACTATTTTATTACCTGGAGATTTTCAGAGAAGATGCTTAGCTCCTGAGATGTGCCTCAACCTCTCATTTTTAATCTGTAAAAATTCTGACTGCTTTCACTAGAAGTGGTCAAAACCTGCTTCAACAAAATACCTTCCTCCCTGAAAACTTAAGGCTTGGTTAAAACTCAAAAACAGTGACAGTGTGATGCACGTATCCTCAGGAAGCTAATTTAGGTTTGGGATGGTCTGAAAGAGGCAAGAACCATTCCTGAGCAGCACCATGACTCCATCCTTTCGCCCTGTTCTTCATTCAGGTCAACACCTTGCTCGTATCTTTGCCTACTGTTCTGCAACTTAGTTATTGCATTCTTTCCCAATTAATGAAGGAAAAAAAGTACTTTATTTTTACTCCATATCTAAATGAAAACTAAATTCAGGTTTTTGTAAGGAAAGCAGTCACTGTCCAGACGATGCTATTTACCAAAACCACACCTAGAACATTCAGTAGCATCACAAGGCAGTCACTGCAAACATTGCAAGAAGTATCTATTTCAACTTTACACATGAAGATTATCAAAAGTTATTTCATTGGCGTGAAAATACATCTTCTACCTCAGAAGTTAAAATTCCCCATTTCATCCAAAGGAAGCATCAGCACAGGACTAAAGCAGTCTAGCTCTCCTGCCAGTCTTACCACTGTGGTTCAAAAGGGTTAATGGTGGTTACTTCTCAGCCGCACTCTTTGTGGCTATTTGATGCTTAGGTTCATGGAAATAACATTGTCCATATCTAAAAGCTGATGGTATTTGGTAGCATTTATAACATGTATAACAGCTAGCAGCCTTGTGAAGGTGCCTTGTCCTCCAGGAAACAAACCAAAACTATCCAGAGTTTTTCCCTAGTCTTCAAGCACTGTGGTCCCACCTTGTTTCAGCTCTATGTGAAAGAAGATATCTCATTACCCATCCTTATTCTGAAGCAGTTTTCCATTCTTGCTCTTTATACAATGTGAATTAGAAGCCTATCACTGGAGCACCTCCCATACAAAGACAGTCTGAGAGAGCTGGACTTGCTCGGCCTGAAGAAGAGAAAGCTCCAGGGAGGCCTTATTGCTGCCTTCCACTACCTAAACGGGGCCTAACAAGAAATCTTGAGAGGAACTTTTTCCAAGGCATGTAGAATGGGGGGGCAATGGTTTTAAACTGAAAGAAGGGTGATTTAGATTAGATACAAGGAAGAAATTCTTCCCTGGGAGAGTGGCTAGGCACTGGAAGAGGTTGCCCAGAGAAGCTGTGGCTACCCCATCCCTGGCAGTGTTCAAGGCCAGGTTGGATGGGGCTTGGAGGAACCTGGTCTAGTGGAAGGTGTCTCTGCCCATGGCAGGGGGTTTAAGGTCCTTTCCAACCCAAACCATTCTATGATTCTTTTTACTACAGCTACTGGACTGCCATTAATTACCACTAGCACAAATCTGCAGTAACTTTAAAATAAAAAATAAATTTAAAATAAGCTAAAAGATTTTCAGGCAGATAAAAAGAATTCTTTTCTTCGGGAAATATCACATTTCTTGAAGCGAAATGGTGTATCAGCATGTAAGTGATCAGGGATAATCAGTATTCAACACACATTCAGGTCTCTTTTGAACATTAGTTAACTTAGGGATGTTTAAGAGGCATTTCCAACTACTGAACCATTAAATGTGCTTTCTTTAGCACACACATACGTCATTCTGAAAGGGTAGAGGCTTCGTTAGGCAAGAGCCTACAGCAGTTTCAGAGAGAAAATGGGAATGTGGCTGAATCCCTGTTTCGCAGCTCCCAAATCACAGCCTTGCCAGAAGCTGTGGCAGACATTCGTGTCCATCAGAGCAGTTTAGGAGCTGCTTATTTACAGATGACCCCTTCCTTGTCTTTTTTTGGACATTTCCACAGGGTGGACACCACCCTTTCTTGATTACAGCCTACAGCTTCACAAGCCAGGCAAGTCAGATACAAACCCAACTGTAAAACCAGCTGTTGCTAAGACTGTAAGGGCAAAACTGTGGTGTTTCATGGTCCCATCTAGACTGACAACCCACGACTCAAACACAAAACAGCCCTTGCGTTTGTCTATGACAGTCCCTGGCAATTAGAAGGGCAGTAGTTAATGGGTAGAAGTACCTCCTAGCCAAGCTTGCCTCGAAAAGCAGGCAAGGAACAGCTGAGCCAGGCACTTCAGAGAACAAAACCAGAGCTACTGTGAACGGTAACTAGTACTGCCTGTCAAGAACTACAGCAAGGCAGGATAGTAATCTAGTCTCAGTTGTGTTGATGGCTCTAGGATGAAGTAGCTCACTAGAAATACAGAAACATCTGACATTACTAGATAAAATTGGATGGGAGAGAGGAGCACTCTCAAATGACTTTAGTTGGTTAAATACTTTAATTAAAAAAATCAACACTTGAGACAAATATTCCTATCTGTAACTTAAAATTTGCTTTCAACAGTTAAAAAAAAAAAAAGAGAGGAAAAAAACCCCAAACAATCCTTGTTTTTCTTAATATTTCTTTCGGCCACCAAAGATAGTTACTGATGATGTGATTTATTATTTCATATTGTTTACATATACAATTCTCATGTGTGGAGAGACTAACTAGGTGAGTTCAAATTATTCCTATTTATAAATGAGGAAACTGAGTCACCAAGAACAACTCAACCAAAAAAGAAGAAATAAAATAAAATAAAATGAAATAAATACAGCAATTCTTTCACAGAGCTCAAAATACAATTTAGATGTTCACATGTCTAATCTTATACTTAGCCACCAGTCCAAGCTTAGCCATTTTTCCTTTACCCAGGAAAAAGTGAGAAAATTCCATGCCCTCTGAATATGTTGCCGTCATACGTCTCTTCTAAATCAGTGGGAATGAGTGCATACCAAAAGTTATGGGAATACCCCTTACAGTGGCTATAATACTTTCCCACTTCAAGCAAAAAAAGCCCCCAGTACTCATAACACCACCACAGGTAATCTTGCTCTAAGACCCAGCACAGTGATTTAAAAACAGTAAGTGTCTGGCTTCTGAGTCATGGAAAATGGCTACAGGTTTGAACTCTATCTGCACCCAAGTGAATGATTCAACAAACAAGCTGCCAGTGGTCCAGAGAATTCCAGTTTCGTGACTGGAAAACCAGAAAGCAAAGACTGTACATGAACACAGCTCATCCTTCACCCACCTGCGGCAAATTAAACTGCATATAAGTTATAATGGACAAGCAGTGGCTCTGAATAGCCGCTTGCTGGAACGCTCCTCGAGTGCTTTGGAAAGCACTGACTAAATTCAATACTGAGATCATCTGTTTTCTCCAATTGTGGATCTTATACAGGATTTATATTCCCACCTGTCTAAACACTGTCAGCTTTCCATTTTGCCATAGTGTCTGCTCATTGTGCCAAACAGGGACTTCCTACTTTTATCCAGGCACAGCAGTATGCCTTCAGTTGGCATGGTATTTTTATTCTTTGCAGCAAAGACCTGCATACTACAGCCTGAGGGTCTAGACCTAGAATTCAAGAGAAGAGATCACCTAGGGGAGATTGTGTGTTGGCATAAAGCACAGGACAGGATCTGAGAAGCAGAATACACTTTTTTCTGGTTAATTCAGGCTTGACATCAGTTTGGTGTTTGATGCAAGTAATCAAAGTTCTCCAACCTAACCTGTATGTTTCATGCTAACATCCTCAGTCTGTCTGATTCAGTGATTTCAGTGGCTGGACCTAATACCCACCAGGCAGAATGAACCTCAGCATGGTTCACCTGCTCTGAAGGGCTGAGAATCTCCCTCTTACACACCTGGGCAATCATTTTCTGGTTTCTCTTTGTAAATATCTGTGATGCATTGCACAGAAAAATAGACTCCCCAGGGAAGCAGATACTGCAGTGTCTGATGGATACACCAGCTGCTGGATCAGCACATTGAGTTGTGAAACCAGGAGATCCCAAACAGGTTTTGTTCTCTCGCTAACCTCATGCTACAGTGCCTTAGTAACTCTGTTTTTTCAGTTCAGGTTTAAGTACATCCATTGCAATTGAGAGAAACACAGAAAAAATTAAAAACATGAGCAATGTAAGAGCCTTCTGAAATGACATCTTAATTCCGCAAGCTTCTGATGTATTTCAAGAGCTTAAGGAGGAATTTGATCAGAGGTAGCACTTGACATTTCAGACTTCTGAAATAATACTTCCCCACCCACCCAAAGTATTGTATTGTTGATGCTACAGAACAGGAAAAGGTCCCTTTTTTCCTAAAAGGACAGATTCATTTCCCCTCCCTCTATAAAATAAATGTTTTTGAGACACAGCTGCATGTGCTGTTCACAAGCACCCCCTCAAGCAGATTGTAAAAACCATAATTAGGGGAGGGGAAGGCCCAGTGTCCTGGGAGACTGAAAGTTCATCTCACATCAGTCCTCACATTTAGTGGCAAGGGAAAAATCTGCAGTTTGAAACCATGTCAGCAAAAGGCAAACACAAATGTTTCCTCTGCAATCTCCATGCATACAGGGATAGGCAGCCTGAAAATCTCTGCAGCAGGGTAATTATGGATATTCTCTCCTTGTTTTATATCCTTCTCACAGAGCTCTTTGATTTTGTAATGTATGTGTTTTGTGGATTCCCAAGCACAATATGTGATATGTTAAAGATAGACTTGCACTTATATTGAGATTTCTAGCCACATGTCGCATCTGTTTGTGGGGATCCTCCTTCCCACAGCATATGAACGTAGCAATGACATGTTCTTGTGCTTTATATGGGTCTCTATTATCTAGGACTCCACTTAAAAAGAAAACTTGCACCTGGATGAAGGATACTGGACTACAACTACTCTTGCAAGCAAAATCGCCCAACATAAAAGTGTTGGAAATGAACTTAGGTATGTGCAAACTTATTTTCAGAATAAAATCATGTGTGTTATAATAATAAATCCCACATGTCACATGCTGAGGCTTAACAAACTGCTGCAGACTGGAAATTACCATTCCTGTGTGGTAGTATGAAACATGTGCAATTTCTTCGTATTTATATGCATTTTTTACATATTCATACAATATTTATCAAGATTTCTAATGAGGAGTTATGCTTTATCATTATTTTTCCCAGTCTTTAAATCTGCTCTTCAATTGCCACTAGAATTTGTGAAATGAAAGCCCACTTCTTACAAGTGACAGAAGACAGTATTAGAAAAGGAGTTCCGCCACTTAAGCCAACAGAAGTTTAATAGAGAATAACATCACAAAAGATCTCATCTTAAATGCTAATACTGAAAGGTATCCAGGCAGTCACAGATGAAGAAGTCATTATGCATGCAATTCCTTTAGTTAGGTATGATTCTCTCACTTTTGTGATTTTCTTAAAGAAGAGTTAAAAGGGGAACTTATTATGAAAGTTTTAGGCTGTGGATTCAAGACCATTTTGACTGCAATTGAAAGTGCAGACAGATGGACAATTCAGCCAAACTCTTTGCTGGCTATCCACCAGCCTATGGATGGCAGCAACAATGAAGGCATTATAAATAATGGAGAGAAGTGAAGTATGGAAAAATCAGTGGCTGAAGAACTTGGGAATGAGATGTTTCTGGAAGTTCCATCTTAATAATTTCGTAGCCTGAGCGCCTTCTGCTTCCCCCGCTACCATAAGAAAAGAGATCAGCTTCTCTGGGGCACATGAGGACAATTTTTTCTTCCAACTTTATTGCAAGAAAAGCCTGTGGAAGGTAACCCAGCTGTGAAGGATGTGACTGCACATGCCAGACAAACCTTGCCAGCACCACAGTTCTTCCTATGTTCCCCAAATGTTAACTACTCACTGGGGATTATGCACGTCTTATATGCAGGGAAATAGCAATTTCTTTGTTCTCCAGCTGTATTACAACACAGTGAACTCTTCAGGAGGGAAACCTTTTGCCAACAAGGAGCAAATGAATAACATCTGTATATGGTGTGTTTCTGCTTCCACCATAGGTGAACGCAGTGCTTGTAAGAGATGCTGTTAGCAACCTTCTTGAAGCAATCCAGCCCCAGCTACACCAGCTGGAACCAACTGCGATTCTACTGGAAGAAGCAAGGCAATCGTGACGTAACTGGTGCCTCAGCCAAACTTTTAACTCTGTCCAAATAGAAACAGAGCAAACACATCAATGCAACTTTCTTCTACATTGCCCTATTAGCTCCTCATCAATGCAATTACTCAAGCTATTCCACTAACTGTTTGAATCCTAGAATATACTTAATTAAATGTCACCAGATTAATCACTAGTCTGTCAGAATGTAACATGCATTTACACTTTCAGCATTCACTGATTGTGACTGATTTCACTATTGTCTGTGATTATTATTCTGTGTAATACACAGATTCTCATTTTTACATAATCAAAATGTAAATTCTATATATTTATGGTGTGTGGTCCTATACATGTGTTGCCCTATAATATGTATTACAAACCATTTTCTTTCTTAGATCTCATCAATAGACAGTCACAGCCTGTTTTTTCTTCAAAACAACTTTGCCATTTCATATTCACTCATTAAAACCATTTTTACTCTATGAGTAATAAACCATCTTTATCTCCAACATTGGTTTAGCTAAAAAGGCCTTGCTACTTTTCAAAGGACTGCAGTCAGTAAAGTGCATAAACCGTGTTCATCCTTCAGTACTGTTCCTAAATGTGTGCTTACTTGAAGCAGAATGGCTGGGCTGAGCCAGGCTTTGAACACTGAAAATACTCTTTGTAAAATCCATAATAACTGCTTAACAAAGATCACTATTTTTGTTCATAAAACAGAGGCACAGGCTTGGGGGTGACTACCCCACTTCCAACATGAGGTAAAAAAGGGTAAAGAGAGAAGGATGCAAATTAAAACACTGTGCCAAGCCAATTTTTACCCAGCAGACCACAACAGGTCTGAAGGTCACATTTCATGTGCATAAACAGAGATATTTCTAACCCACACTTACTAAACAAGCACTACTTGCTTTAGACAGCCCTGAACAAATATTAATTGAAACCATCTGTAGGACACACTATCTCTGAAGTGACTAAAGATGTACAGTTGACTTTGGACTAAATAACCCAACAGCTGCCACACAGAAAAAGCACATTCATGAAAGTGATTTACTGTTTTAATATAACAACGCAACTAGAGAGGGCTCACACATGACCCTATGGTTTCTATGATTATTCTCTTTAGGAAAGCACAACCAAGAAAGAGAAAATAGTTAGAAAGCTGCAGTTTCATCTGTATAATTTGTCTGTGAGCTTTGAAGCACCCGCTTAAGGGACGAATTACTCTTTTGCCTTAAAAAATTAATGAGAGAGGGGGTCCTGGGAAAAAGAGAAACAAAAGGAATCTTTCCTCCAGCACATCACCCATCCCAAGGGCCAGTGAGAGTTAGATGTGTTATACTTGGTACAGCACAAGGATTGTTCCTGCTGTAAATCTTATAAATACTGGGAATCTGATAAGGGAACGGGTGCCTGCCTCTCTTCTCCATCTCATCTGCTTCTTAGTGCCTATACAAAAATAGGTCAAAGTTCCTTGCTGCACTGCCTCTTGTATCTAGCAGCTACCTCAGCAGGGACAATGCCAGAAAAACTTTCATTATAGGATACGTGATGAGGGTTACAGGAATGTACTTTACAGGGAACCATTCTGCATAATGGCTTAGCATCATACTAAGCATGCTGTCAAAGTCAACAATGTGCCAGCAAGGCCATGGATCCCAGCAGGCTCTTGAAACACAAGACAAATAATGTAAAAAGGCAACACAGAAGAGGTACTTTGGATTCGTGTGCTATTCTAGCCCTTGAAAAGAACACTCATGGCAAGAAAGCATCTGTGATCTGATGAAAGGATGGATAAAACACACTTGCTGCGGTGGAAGAATTAGGGGTGGTAACTTTATCAAGATAGCATACCAGAAAAGACAAAAAAATCTCCAAAAAGCTGGATCCTTTATTGCAAACAAAGCTGGTAGACTTCAAGTAAAACTATGTAGGCTATAATGAATGTTTTTGACTGTAGGGAGAAAAATGAATGGCTTGAGTCCAGAAACTGCCTCTGCCTACATACAAAGCTAGGTCCGTAGGAGACCCTTATTCAGCACGTTTCCTACAAAGGACATTAATTTACATTTTCTTGTTTAAAGAACAGATAACTTTCTCCATGTGAGAAATTCCAGCAGACAAGGGCTCAGAAGAATGAAGGAGCACACTGCAGAGACCACTGCACATTTCATACAAACACTCACCAACTGTTGCCTCTTTGAGATTTCAAAGCTTGTGAGGAAAATGCATTGGGTTAAGGGTTTGCTTTCTTTCAGAGCAGAAACGAGGATATCAACCCTGGTTAGCCTGCAGCTGCTCACCTCCTGACAGTGCAGTTTGAGAAGCACGAGGCCTTAATCAAGCTTAGATGTAAGGAAGGATTTCTTTTAAAGGCTATCAATGTTAATGAACAACTGGGTCTTGTTTAAACATACAGACTCTGATATGGGCAAGTCTCTGAGTTTATCATGTCCTTAATCTTTTGAACAGTGAGATTTTATTTGCTAAGCATTGGTCAAGCCAAAAGGAATGAGTTTATCCTGAGTGGCAATGGCTGGACTTAAGTCTGGACTTTAGATAGCAAAACATTCAGGATTTTAAGCAATTTTGGCCCAGCTACCTATATGGAGTTTTGGGTTGTCTTTGTAAACCCAGAGACTAAAGGAAACAGTCCTGGAGCCTTACTGTAAAACAGAAAGGCGCATTCTCACTCTACAAGGCTTTTACTTTGTGCTTCTATATCTAAAAGCTAAAAAGAGATGCTGAATCTTTGTGCCAAAAGCAACAATACAAACACAACTGGATGTACTAATGTTAGCTATGGTTTTGTTATTCCTTGAGCATGTTAGGAGAAGAGGATTTCAAATTAAACACCATCCTGAAGGCCAGAAACTAAATATTATATCAGTTTTAAAAACAAACCCTTCAGAAAGCTATCCTTTTCACCTCATTTATGAGGTGAATTTATATGGGTTCATTTTGCCCTACACTTAGTTTTTTACTGGTTTTGGTTATGCCAGTAGTCTATAGCTGCAATACTGCTGCAAAAACCATACAGGTGTTTAATTTAAAATAAAAAGGCTGTTGTGTGATTTTTTTTAATCATGAAACTGTTTTTACTGATATTAGATTTTTATGAAGCCTTTTGAACTTACACTTTTAATATACAGTGGTTCAGATCATACACTAAAATATGTCCTGTGAAATTAGAATAGCCCTGCATAATTATTACTAAACCAAGGCTTTCCAAATGCTAACTCACTGATCTGTTCTGGGTACTGCTGCACAACAGCTCCTCATGAATTTATTAATCGCTGCTGAAACATTCAATATGTGTTACACTGGGGCTTCCCACTTCTTCCCTCAGGGTAGACTCCTTCCTTACTGCTCTGGCTCACACAGCATCTGTATTACTGACTTTTTCAGTAATGCTGCAGTTCAATCTGTGAAGTCTTTAAAGAAAAGAGTTGCCACGGAGAGATGTGCACAGAAATGGATATGAAATACCAATTTGTATGTCCAGCCACCCACTGAAACAAAGACATATTCTCTGCAAGATTCAACTAATTATGGGGCAAGTGCACTTTTAGTCACCAATGATACTCATTTACTACTCTGCATCCCTTCCAACTGGAGTGGAAAAAGGGTTGCAGCTACTCCTGCAGCCTCTTACCCCTCTTGCTTTTTCTCCTCACTGCGACCAATTAGGAAATTCAGTAACATTTATATTCAGCAAATAAATAATTTTCTGACAATCATGCCCTAAATCTGGAGCTTTACAGATATCAGGTGGTGAAGGACTTCAACTTTGAGCTTGATCCTGCAGCTGCATTAACACTTCCTCCGGGAAGTCTGGGTTTGATCCAAAGTTCTTATCTGCTACCAATCTAAATACAACACAGCATGAAGTTTAGATTCAAAGTTATTTACGTAAAGATGTGATGGAAATGCCATTGTCAACCTGATCGTCCCATGTCCACATTACATGGATATTTCAAAACAGACACCAGTTACATGAAATTTTGTTTAAAATAATTTTAACTCTGTACTGAAGAAAAATCATATGGTGAGACCAACATCCTGAAACACAACCACAGGATGGGGTCATGCTACTGCTTCACACAGCTTTAAATTCACCACCACAATGATATCCAACACAACACCCAATTATCACTGAAATAGCAGCTTTTTCGTTTAGGATGTACAGCTTACGTGTCCTCATTAGCAGAAGACTGGCACAGCTGAGGAAATTGCTGCCCTCAACTTCTATTTTCCTAAAAGATCAACAGAAATGCTAAGATCACTAAGAGAAAGAAAAAAAGAGAAACAGTCTGCCTCCAGATGCCAGCTGACCTTTTGGACATAGGGGAACATCTACCAGCTACGGAAGCTGGAACCCACAGATGGGAGCCCCCAGACTGCCTCTGAATGTCCTTTGATATGATTGAGGGCGTAGTTATGTCAGAATGGAGCTAACAGGGACTGCTTGCACTATCTGAAGTCATGCTTTAGTCTTCACTGCAGGCATAATCACTCTTTTAATTTAGTATTAAGCAGTTTGTAGTTTTAAGTAGGGAGACCATGCATACCTATAGTCTTGCCTTAAAAATAATTAAACAGCAAGGCTAATTACTGATCTTAGATGTCTTTTTTTTTCAGTTGGCACTTAAAAGGCAAAAAAAAAACCAAAACAGGTTAGCTTTGTTTGTTGTTTGTTTGGGTTTTTTTAAGAGAAAAACTGTTCATCTGCCTGTGTCCTTCCATGATCTGTGTGAAGAAATCTTGAGCAGCATCTCCTTCCTCCCTTCCCCTTTCCTTGCCAACCAGTTAGCTATAGCTGATTTCAAACACAAGGAATCTATAGTAACTGATTTTATTTACACAAGGGATTAAGTATTGTCTTATTCTCTTTCTTCAGCATAGTCTTCCTAAAAAAAGAAGAAAGCATTACATATTCTAGTTCCACAGGATGCCAAACATAGACATCCCCTGAGCAAACAGAGTAAGTTACTCAGTAAAACAATAAAGACAAGAATAAGATTACAAGAAAACATCCTTTACAGCTGTAAATACTAGCTGCAAGGCTTAATATTACACCATAACATTGTCATGCTGGGGCTATTCTGATCCCCGTCTCTTCTCACTGCTAAAGCAAGCAGAATTGTTTCATTATTATGAATCTCCCAGGCACCATTTTTGCAGAAACAAAGGGCCGTATGTTGACGAATGAGTCTGACAGCCAATCAAAACTAATACTGGATCACACATCTCTCGTTTTAAGATTTGGCACCCCCAATAAAATAAAATACATTTAAAAGAAAAAAGAAATAAGAAGTGAATAGCCTGGGGAGTTTCTGCTTTGGCAGAACTAGTGTAACACAGTAGCCAAACACATTGCTACTGGCATCCAGTCTTGGAAATTCTAAGCCAGCAAGATCATAGCTTGCTTCAGTATAATTAAAACAGATGTCCAAAAGGAGCCCTGTAAGGCTGAGTGAAGAAATTATACAAAATGTATTTTAAAAATCAAAATGTCTCGATCCATCAAGAAAGGGGGAAATGGTACTTCTGTGTTTTGAACCTAAATCAGGAAAATTGAAAAAACAAAAAATAATTATTGATGGTTGTAATTAGATAAGAATTCTCCCCCATGCCCTAAAATAGCCTAGGTCAACACTAGTGCTATGTGTTAAATCTTGCATTCTATAGGTCTTTATTTTTACAAGCCCAAAATGAAAAGATTTTACAAAGAATTGTAAGCCATAAGCCAAGGTCTGCTAAATTCATGCATTGCCGTTTTCTTTAGAACACTGTTGGACATTTTGATGTCATTGCTCAGACAGGCAAACTTTTAACTACATGGAAAGTGTTCATAGCATTACCCACTACATGTGCTTCATTGCAGTTGCTTTTTCCTGATTGCGGAGGGGAAAAAAAACATTAAACCATTTAATAACTGGTTAAGGAAAGATCATGCCTAAAACCATTAGGGTCATCATAGCTATTCTTGTCAAGCTCCATATGGTCTCTATAGGAAACAACAATCACTTTGTAAGGAAACGTGATTTTCTGTCCAGCTTCTTCAGTTCCTAATGGAGTTTGGATGTGTCTGTTCACGTTGCTATTTTAAAGTCACTCTCCTCATATTTTAAAGACTTCGTAAACAGAGCTATGAACAGGGCTATTGTCTTCTGGATAAAGCACTATGTCTGATTTACATCTGCATTAAATACTGCTTATGATTCTCTCCAGCAGTATAGAGGACCTTCATGGAACGTTATGAAACTCAGCCTAAGTCCTATTGTCAATGCCAGAATGAAGTAGAAAGGGAGAAGTTAGGCTTCCTAGCATTTAAAGAAAAAGTGAGGTACAAGCCATATGCATTGATTCTATTTTCTCCATGGATGGCAATAATCCATATGGTGACATTTCATCTATGAATTCTGTATTTTTTAGCAATATTAAGTAATAGCTTTCTAGTCTCTTGTTCAGAATTGGCACACATACTGCAGCCATCAAAATGCTGCAGCAGATTCATGACAGGGAAATTGTAAGAAGAATACTTGACTTCCAAGGCATAGGCATTAGGAATTTGGTGGCAGAACAAGGATAATTCAAAGCACAGCATTTTTACAGTCAGGCTAAGTAAGTCTATGCAGCTAAGATACAGGTACGGCAGAGAAGACACAGGATAAAAGAAACACCCTTTATCCAGCATACAAGATGGTTCCTGCACTCCTCAAGATCAATGGTAAAAGAAACTTCCTACAGCCTCTCCTTAGAGAAATCTGAGGGGGGCCATAAATCAGATCAATATATTAAGGCTGTTAAAAGAATTACCAGAAGTATTACCTTATTTTAGTTCCAGAATATTCTAAATTGCTTCACTAAAACCCTTCAGTGGCTACTGACTGAGCTCTGCTCTGCTAGTCACAGAACCCAGAGGCATCAGAAACTGCTCATGGGCAAGACCATCCCCTGCTCTACACTTCCAGCCATTTTTTACATCACCATTTCAGTGTACTGAGCAGTCTGGTTTCTAGGTGTTACACAGAGTAATTGTTCCACACGCTAAGAGATATTCTATGTGCCACAGGCAGATCTAACTTGTCTTCTTAACTTTGAATAAACAGATGATTATTGGTCTTGTGATCAAATTTAAGACATCTTTCTATATGTCAAAATCATTTTGAGTAGCCTTAAGGATCTTATACAGTATAACAGTACAATGGGGAAAACAAAAACACCAGGTAAGAAAACCATACTTCGTCATATGGAGTACCACTACCGAGCCTGAAAATCTGTTTGTCAGGCTATCTGTAGTGACCTCATGGTTCTGCTATGATTCATGAATATAGGAATCCACTTAAATGCTTTCATTAATCCCTGATGTTTTACTGTATGCAAAAGGCATGCAGCTTAAATATCAAATTATACAATAGGTTTAACCTTCTGCCGTGGCTCCCTCCTGAATCTCCCTGGCTCAGGGAGGGAAGTGGATGATGAATTTGAACTACGTCAATTAAAAATTTAAGGACAAGGTAGGGCAAAATGTTTTGCAAGATATGGCTATCATGACTACTAATTTGATCGAATAAACAATATTCTGAAGGCCATGGTTCATCACCTTTTTATATGAATGGCAAATCATTCAGCTTTACCTTGCTGAAAATAGGTTGTGCAACCCTTGTACAAATTAGTGCAGACAGGAGCTGAGGAAAAACCTAAAAAGTATGTTAAGGAAGGGAAAAAACTTATTCTATTAAAATCAAGCAATATTTGCTGTATTCCCCCTCCAGCTCCCTCTCCATTGGTGCTCATTTACATGGATTGTTAAGGGATTGCTGTCGCTGTTGTTGCTCTGAAGACAGTTATATTATAAAAGCCAAGTTCCAGTCCATTGTTTTCATTAAGTTAACAGTTAACAGAAACAGCAACAAAAAACCCCATCACATAAGCAGACACGAAAGTTACACACCAGCTGACGAGATCCATATTTATTACGGAAAAGCATGACTGCTGTCCTGAATAGCTGCTTCCAGAGCCGTTGGGACTGATCCTACTCACAGGAATCAGAAGAAATAATAAACTGTGTCCTTTTAAAAAAAGAAACACTGCCTTGAACTTAAAGATATGGGTTTCTTCCTCCTGAATCTTTCTGGTTGCCTCCTTTCAAGGGGTAGTAATCAGGCAGCTGCAATGCAGGCAAGCTATACAGCTGTGCCCAACAGCAAGCCAACTCCCACTATCTTCAGGCTGTTTGAAATGCTTAGTTGCTTCTAGCTGTCTCCTCAAAGTTATTCACTCTTTCCTGATGAAATGCTACCTGGGCTTACCCAGAGGTCTCCAAAACACCCAGGAGCTACAGGGAGAAGAGTTGTCCATCAAGACAAGGGTGTAGGAGCCAGCATAGCTGGAAGGAGTTGCTCTGGGCTCACTGGGGCTGGGCCACGTTGCCACCTACAAAGAGTTAACCAGTCCAGCTATACACTCATTCCTTTCATCAACCCTGCCTTCATGACCATCATCAAACCACACCACAACTCACACAGCGGCTGTTTCATCATACCCTCACAGACAGGTCACACAAGGCTTTCACCTCAGCAGAAGTACTCAAGGGCAGCACCAGCACTGGGTCTCTGCCGCTGACCCATCAGTTTCCATGCAAGCACCACTTCTGTCTCACGCTGTTAGCTGAAGTAAAAACCTCTGCTTTGTCTCCGCTGCAGTGTTGAGGCTGTGGGAAGTATCTCCCTACACATAATTACTCCACCAGAAAGCTCTCATTGCCTATCCAGTGAACGCATTACCTCAGGTGCCCAGCCTCACTGTCTTGATTGAGTAATTTCACCTTACTTATTCATGCCTTGGAAACAACCAGCAATCCCATCTTTTGAAGTTCACCATGGTAACTTTAAGATAAAGCATTCAATGGAAAAAAAGATAAAAAGAGAGGTGCGAGAACTAAGGAAGCAGTGTTTGCATCACAGGAGATTTGCTTGCAAACTTCTTTCCAACCTAAATCACGACCCACCATCGTGATCTCTCAACCCTGTCAATCTTTTTTCCTAGCTCTACTGAACCTTTTAAGCAGTACAATCACGACCCTAAGTCCTGTAGCATTCACTGACAAACATTTACTAGAGCAAAACCACACATTTCTAAATCTGAAAACCGACCAAGAAAACTAAATTTTCTGTTGTAATATAAAATCAAAACTGTCAATCCTTCTTTTTAGTTTTTTTCTTTCTTATTTTTCAAGGTAAGCTTTAAATTAATGACCATCCAGGAAATACGCTTGGGGGGGGTGGTGGTATTAATTCTTCTCATTCAGATTTGAAAGATTAACTCTTCTATTACTAAACTGCATGAACAGCCAATGACTTGCAGTGCAGTCCTCTTTTAAAAGTACATGCAAGATTAGTAAAACCAAAATATCTGGAATAAGAACATTTAGAAAAACTCTGCCATGCAGAAAGCTGAAATTTGTGTTTGAGATCTGCTATATCAATTTACAGTTAATCCGAAGCGTGCTCTGAGGGGGGCTCAGGTCACTTTTTAATGGACTTCAACAGCTGCACACACATGACCCTCCCCTCCCCAAACCAGCATGCAACGCACTCGTTTCCAACTATGGATATGATTCAAATCCTTACCAAAAAGATTTGATGCCTGGTTTACGTTCAAAATGGCATATTAATTTACAAGAGGAAGGATATACAAGTTTGTCTTTAACAAAAATGAGTGGGATGGGGCTATTTCAAACTGGGATTGATGCATTTCTCTAGAGCCAGCTAAAATCCTGGTGCCCATATTCCAGAGGACTTGCGCTTTGCAGAGCTCCAGGGTGAGGAGAAGGAAGGAGGAACCACAAATTTCTCCAAAGCATCACACTATTCTTAGTGGTTAGTGCTACTCTTTGCAGACCAGACAAATCTAAAATCCACTTCTAACAGAGGTGTTGTTCCTCATAGACATTAGTAAAACAAGAGCCCTCCACACAGGTCCTCTGAGGGTCTCCCAAATGTCTCACCCTGCCTATAAAACTCAGTGATTTCTGTGAGAAGACTCTCAGTGTGCACCTTTCAGCATTTGTTTCCTCAAGAAATTCAGCATGTCCAAAACCCACCCTTGCACTCCTCTTCATTTAGAGGAACAGCACCTCATTTTGCAAAACCTCACCTTTTCAGCACCTATCCCTATTCAGAAAGCCTAGTAGAGATTGCTCGCAGTGAATGATGCCTGATGATGTCTTTCAGAATCTCCTGAACATTACACCTCACAAAGGGTTCACTGTCATTTCTTGACCTACTAGTTCCGGGCTACAAGGACCTGACATAATAAACTAATATGAAACACAAGTTGCCTCATTTAAAAAACTCCTTTAACTTAAGTATTACTTCTGAACTCACACCATAGATCTGACTAAGCTGAGACACAACAGAACATGAAATACAGTAAGCGCTAATAAAATTATGTGGCCCCTTGAGAACAAGCTTTCTTTTGGTGGTAGTTTCTTCATTGTGCAAGCTGAGGCAAGAGAGAATTCACACACAGCCAGCTGAGATGTCATGCAATGATTATCAGTCTTGAAACAAGTATTACAACACTAGCAGGCGTCAGAATAGCATCAGCACAGCAAGAGTTAAGAGCATGTACTTTACTGGTGGGAACAGTATGGGAAACAGAAACAGCAGGAATAAGATCCTTTACTATGACTTCAGTTTTTATTAACGTATTTTTACAGGATATCCCAGTTAAGCCAGACAGCTTGTTTACAATAGGGCCCTGTCCAACGACAGCTTAAAACTATTATACAGTACATACAGAAGGACAATACAGTCCCAGTACAAGCTACCAGCAGGCAGTAAATCATGTCAAAGCCTCATGTTACACCTGATTAACTGCTTGGCTCCAGTACTACAACCTGTTCCAAGAATGCTTGCTTCAATGTAGTTAAGAGTTGTCAGAGAATTTATGTCATCTGATGGCAAGTTACATAAAATAGTGCCCCAGTGTATCATTTAAGAACTATTACTTGGCAGGAGCTGCAAGAGTGTGCGCTTCACACCTACAGCATCTTCTGGTGCTACGTATCCTTAAAAAGGGACTCCATTTAGATGTCTCATTTACGAAGAGAAATCACATCACCTCTGTCCCAACAGGATCACCTAAGCCTGGATTACAACTCTATGTGAATTACGCTTCATCAAACCCATCCAAAATGTTATCCCTTAGGAGCTGGTCCATCCTCAACACAGCCACTGCAATTAAACTGTATTTCCCGCAGATTTTTTTCTTGATTCTGTGAACTGGCTTAAAAAGAGATGTCCTTGTACAACTGAAGAACTTACAGTTTGCACTATACAAAAGAGCCTGCAAGTGGGCCGAACAAGGAAACCTTTACATCACCTGAACACAAAGGAAACCTCTTTTCTGTGAAGCTCCAAATCAACCCAGGCCACTAAAAAGGCAAATTGCAGGAACATCCTAAGGTCCTTAGGTTGCTTGCCTGTCAAACATGCAAGGCACTGTGAAAACCAAGCAACAATCTTCATGAAGTCTGTCTTCATCCAAGTGTCAACCAGCAAACCATGTGGCACTAACCGAGCTGTCATGTGTCTTGATCAAGAGTTAAGAGTTTAATTGTAAAATCCATCAGCTCTGCCTCTATATGCATGGCTTTTTCCGGAGATGCACAGGAACTTAGCAGAAAGCTGGAGCTCAATTTTAGCAGAAACACTCAACACACACACAAGTGAACAAATCCAACATTTTACAGCATTCTTCACACTTGGCCAGCAGGAGGCTTGTTTATAGTCCAAGATTAACACATCGGCATCTTTTTCTGAAGCACAGTCTCGTGATTATTATATCTTTCCTTGGTCAAGGCAAGTGTTACATCAGCTTTAGCCTTGATTTCATAAACTGGTAAACTGGTTTGCGCTTCAAGTCCCTGTAGGAAATGCAAACCTAGTAAAGAGAAGAGTTTCTTACATTTGGCATGTTGCAATGCACGTGGTGGGAAGAGCACCTGAATTTTACCTCTTGTTTATCGTGTGAGGCAATGTCTTATTTCAGCAATTATATCACAGATATAATAAAACATTTTCTTCTAAAACTGAGTTCAATTAAGTCTTCCAAAAATAACTGCAGAACAGCAAAGCACAGATCTGTGTGCAAACCTATTTATTTGCTTTTTTTGCTTAGTCATAAAAGCATTTTCCACAGCTGTTACCACAAGGAGAGCTATTAAGAAATCAAAAGCCTGATATTCCATCACTTTTTGCTGATAGATGATGACAAAAAGTCCTTACTCCTTCTGGAGTAAGACCCAAACTAAATACTAAGACTTTGGTGAAACAGATATTCAAAATCTTTTAGAAATCCAGATTTAGAAATGCATCTCATCCACAAGCTGTAGTGACATTTAAGGCAGAGGAGAGCACCTGAACAGTACCACTTTGGTAGCATTTAAACACAAGCCCTTGCAGAATTGGGAGGGAAGACAGAAACCAGCACTCATTCCTTAGGAAGACATAACATGAGTGCCAAGCACAGGGGAGCAGCAACCTGAAATGAAAATGTATATGATAGCACTGGTAGGGGGAAGCTTTTGGGTGAGCACTTAATGCTGGGAGAAATGCTTGGGGATGGGTTAGCTGAGGCCAGCTTTTCTGAGGACTTCTGAATCCTGAGCAGCCCAGGAATTGTCCTTACAGATGGCACAGCTTCAAGGGACAGTAGCTCTCGCAGAACCACCTCTAACACTACCCCATTTACGGATTCAAAACTTGCAGCTGCCTAGCTGGGGAAGGAAGAAGGATGGGTGGGAGGGAAGCAGCTCAGCCATCAAGCTCAGTAGTTGTAATTGTCAGCAAGGCTGAATGTAAGTGCTCACAGAGTTTAACGTATTGCTCTCCAAGCCTTTGTGTTAGATGGAAGCAAAGAGCTATGCTGCCACGACACAAGCCACTGGGCACAGTGTACCAGTTTAAACACAATGTATGGAATCCTCTTTGTGGCTGGAAGTCATGCTGACTGCTTGACAGACAGAGTGATCATGCTGCAGTGCAACAGCTAGGTTGGGGATGGAGCTGGTAGTTGCCATTCCATTTAGTTGTCATTTGCAGAGTTCAGCATCTTGACCAGCCTTGATCCTTGCAGATCTGAGCTGAACATTCTAGTCAGATCTGCTTTGGAAAATACAAAATTAATAATAAATTTGGTTTTACTCAGCTGGTTAATCTCTAGATGGCTTTATTTAATGGCAAGAAAAATCAGGGGTTCAGTCTGAACTAACGTTTCAGTGAGTTCAGCTCTTCAAAGTGCAAATAAAAATCAGTGACTAAAGCTAGCTGTGTTCACTGCCTTGCTCAACTGCATGCAAATGCATTAAGTGGAAGCAGTGGCATCTGCCTGTATGGACTTGTGCAGATATTGCTGCACTAGATGATTTTCTTTTCCCAGTCTTGCAAGTCTTCACCCAGAGCATCAAATACCAGAGCCATGATGTGTCAACACCACCTTTCCTGTTGAACTATGCTCTACCCATTCCAAGCTAGGTTTCCAAGAAGTGTGTGCCTCTGGTAATTCAGCCTGCTAGAAGTACTTGTAAGGAAGAATTGAACAGAAACTCCTATATTCCATCCAAATGGATCCGTGCAATTTTAAAATTGACTTTCAGAAATACACCAAATATACCCAGGGGAAATAAACTAGCAATGTGGATTGCTGCCTGAAATCATTACACAGATAGCTCAGGGCATTTAGTTTTGTGATGAAAGAAGAGAAACAAGAAAGGGAGATTAGCAGGCTTCACAGAAATAACATGGTTTAGTAAATCCAGCACTTCCCCCTCTGCAACAGAAAGTCTGACATCACCCAGATTTATATATAGAGTACTGTACATGTTGGTTTTCCCAGGTCAGAAATCCCTACTGATAATTTCAATATTACATGGGAAATACGCCTATAGCACAGGGCAGCTACTACCTTTATTTAGACATACCTGCAAATTTGTGACATTATCATTTCACTGCACAGCTTTGTAAGAAGAGATTTTACTGTAAATAAGACTACTTCCTCATAAAAAGGCATGTAAATTCAAGTAAGGTACTAAAAGGCAGCTAAAGTTTTGCTTTGACAGTGTATTAGATTAGATTGACTCTTGCTGGGGAACAACACAAAGATAGATAATGGACTTTAGGATGTCTCAAAGTCAGATAGTTAGGAGCTGAATTGCCTAAATACGTAGCAAGCCTCAAATTCTGACAAGGTTTCTCTTATTTAATTTACTTCAACAGAATTTAAAGGAAATGCAGGCACCATCTGTAGGTGAGCATAGTCTGATGAACCTCCAAAAAATAAACCCTTGGGGGTTTTTAAGTATTTCCTTTAAAGGAAATATTCCTATGATACTGGTTACAGTTAAGCAAGATTGAGGCAAGTTTTAGCATGTGCACTGCAATGATATTTTGGTATCTTCAAATAACCAGCAGGATGAGGTATCAGACACATTAGTCCTGACTGTATTGTTCTTTCACTGAAACTACACCTACAGTATTTCAGCATTGCAACAATTTGCACTTGCATCATCTTTTCCCTTATTAAAAAAAGCAAAAACAACATAACTTGACCAGTGTTTCTACAAGCACCTCTTGCTCAATTAAAGTGATATATCCAAACAGATTTATGCTACACCCTGTTTTGTCATGAAAGTAGTTAACTCCAGGCAATGAGTATATGTGGGTGTCTCTGAACTCCTGTTTTAAACATATGCTCCAGACATACTTTCCATATAGTGAAGGTCAATGGGGAAGAATCAGTAAAACTGAATTGTTAAAATTTCACAGAAGGATAAAGTTATGTACAAGAAAGGTGTTATTTTTGTTGTGGCTTAGTTTTTTAAGGCTTGAAATCTTGAGATCCATGGCAGATGGAATCACAGAGCAGAAACTACATTGTGAACAACAAAACAACAAAATAAATAGTCTAAAAAGTTTTCTCTTAGTTATCAAGATGCCTGTAAGGATTTCTAGTATTAGACCTTTCAAATTACCCCTAGTAGTCACTTGCTGGTGTGATCTCACCAGTATTTCCTTGGTTTGCTACATATCACATGTGAATTTCAACAGGAACACTGACTGTTTGGGATCCAGGTGTCATGGGACCCTCATTCCTAGTTGCACAGCTCCCCCCCCCCCAAAAAAAAAAAAAAAGAGTAACATGAAGACAATAAAATGAAGAAAGAAAGAACAAAAGTTGACAGATAATGACTGAGGTGATCTTTAAAGTAATCTATACTGTACTTGGAAATCTTTATTCATCTATATCAGGATGATTCTAATAACACCATCTTCTTGAAAATAGATGAGGCAGTTCTAATTATACTGCTATTAACAAATATAATCTCAGTATCATCAAAACAGCATTCTCATGCAAAACCAACAAGAACTATATAAGCAGGACAACCAATTTCCTAGATGGATATAGCTATTTGCATGTTACAGATAGATGGAGAAACAGAGGCACTTGAAGCCAAACATGTTACCCTAAGGGGTTTTGCCTCAAAATTTGAATCAGAGAGGCAGATGAGGGACATGACTACTGCTTCAAATGCTAATCACTGATACACTGATACTCTGCCGTCACCTTTCATTCTCCCTTCTACATTTCTACTGTTCATTCAACTGCACACCCATTTACCTTTAAATAATAAGCACTTTGGGTGAGAGATGTATACACTGTCTAGCAAAATTGAGTCAGGTCTTCTAAACACCATCTCTACACACATAATCAGAGTGGTAACAGTCCTAAACCTGCCTATAGGATGGACTGGAAGGAATGATTGCAAAAGGGAATTTTTATTGCAATAAAGCTCATCATATTAATCTGACACTTCTGTTTTGCATAACTGATGCCCAGCCTCACCACTCTGAAGAATCTGTGTGGTTATTATCATGCTTTTCCTCTAGGTCAAACAAGCATATCTGTTAGCGATTAAGATATAAACACTAAAAAAGAAGGAACAAAAAAGGAACCATAATTAGAAACATCCCTTTGAAGACAATACCAAAATAGTAAAGCAGACGCTGAAGCAAATTAAACATTTTATTACTGAAGAAACACTTACTGCTATAATCTGGCAGATATGTGACATACACAAACCTGAACATTGGTGGAAGAGCAAACACGCTTCTATAGTTTGAATCTGAGCTTTGCTCCTGGGCTGCTTGAAGTGCCTTTTTCAACCAGCACTCTCTTTAGCCTGTTTTCCATATGCAGAACGAATATTTACTGTTCATGGAAGAAAATGAACTGATCTCATGTTTTAATGGATAACAGCTCTTGGATAATCTAAATCTCAGTGTGAGACATAACTTGCTTTCCAATTTACTGGAATTAGACACACCTCATAACACCCTCTACTTTGGCTTAGTTTCAGGAGGTTCTCCATGTCCCACCCAACTGGCAGACTATGAAGCCAAGACAATCTTCAGGCCAGAAGAGGTAGCTATGGGTAACATAGGGAGCTATGGGAGTTTGGTTTGGAAACAAGCTATATTGAGCAGGTCCAGAGGAGGGCCATGAAGATGATCAAAGTGCTGGACCAGCTCTCCTGTGAAGACAGGCTGAGAGAGCTAGGCTTGCTCAGCCTGGAGAAGAGAAGGCTTCAGGGAGACCTCAGAACAGCTTCCAGTGCCTAAAGGGTGCCTACAGGAAATCTGGAGGGGGGCTTTTCACGAGGGAATGGAGGGACAGGACAAGAGGAAATCGCTTTAAACTGACAGAGGGGAGATTGAGATTAGATATTGGAAAGGAATTGTTCCCTGTGAGGGTGCTGAGGCGCTGGCACAGGGTGCCCAGAGCAGCTGTGGCAGCCCATACCTGGCAGTGTTCAAGGCCAGGTTGGATGGGGCGTGGAGCAACCTGGTCTAGTGGAAGGTTTCTCTGCCCACAGCAGGGGGTAGGAACTGGATGAGCTTTTAGGTTGCTTTCAACCCAACCCATTCCACGATTCTATGTCCTACCAGTACTATCTTTCTGTAACATCAGGTAAAGCCTAATTTTATGTGCTATCTTTCTCAACAGACCTTTTAGTATGACAATATAGTCCTTTTAATTTTGGTACTTTTATCAGAATATCTCTTAATAGTCAATCTTCTTGTTTATTACTTGCTACCTAGTACAACATTAGGTTTTGGTAAAGAAAGCCACATGGAAAGCACAGTCTTTACCTTGGTGATCTTGGTCAATATAACCACATCGCTTGAAAACAGCTGGCATGCAACTCAAATGTGACTGCCTCTGAGTCACCACACAACTCCCACATCAGCACACAGCCTCCTGTCATTTGAGAACCTCCTTAAAACCATCAACACTTGTATCTCTTCAGACTGGTGAAACAGGAAAAGTTTCAAGACGGCAGAAGGCTTTGCTGTCATCTAGCTATAATCTACCAAGTTTTGGAATCCCTTCACAGTTGTTTCCCCTTTTAGTACTAATGGACATGGCACAAAGAGCAGATTCACACATTTATCCAGAATTAGGATCTTCTGTTTGAGAAAAAAATAGGCAGTTCACAAAGCAAGGTAAAGATGCTCATTCCCAGCAGAACGGCACATCAGTAAACCTTCAAATTAGAAAAAGAGTCTGATTTAAAAAAAAAAAAACACTTTAATTACTGTCTGGTTTGCTCAGTTTTCTTTTGAAGGTGCAAAACATATGGCATGATTTACACAACACTGGTAGTGAGCTCAAGACAGAAGATACAAATCTAGCTATAGAAGAATGCAAAACTTAACACCCTACATGAAGATCGTTCTTCTCATCAGCTCAGTAACGCCATTTAAGTTTGCATATATAGCTAATTGCTATTTCTGAATACTATTTTAATACTAAGAAATGTATTTTTATGTTTTCATATGTATGGGTTGGAGTTGTAGATGATGACCCAGGAGCCTCCAAGGGGTGGAGATCTCCTCCTTCCAGATTTGCACTAACCCGCCTGGCTCCAATTAAATTTTAATTTCAATTAAGAAAAAATAAGTTTGTGTACAAGGGAATAGCACTTTACAAGATGTCATCCTCCAATTACACAGCATACAGACCCCAGCTGTACTTCCTTCTCTTCTTTGTTTGTGCAGGTCCCTTCTGAGATGCCCCAGGGCTCAGCACCCTATGGGCTGTGCCAGCCATAAAGCTATTGCAGAGCTGCCTCTTCCACCAAAGGGAAGCATGACAAGAGGTTGGGCAAAATCCCCCAGCCATCTGTTTTCTTTCTAGGGCTTCAAGGAAAGAAGATACAAACGGGGCCATGCACAACAAAATACTACAACCTTCAATAATATTGATGCCTTTTGGCATTGCTCAGTGCACCTCCCAGTGCTCTGCGCATTCAAATACAGCATTATGTTATTTCCTTCACAGTAAACACACTCTAAAAATCAACAACATATGGCTTGTAAAACAAAGTTTAAAAAAAATAAATACCACAAGCGATATTAGCATCAGTTTAACTGAGAACCTTTGCTCAGTTCTCAGGAGTTTAGAGAACTCAGTGGTTTCTTTTCTGACAAAAGATAATGTCAGTGGTGTAGGCTATCTGCACCGCATAGCTGTTGGAGAAGCACTTATCAGTCTCTGGGTCAGAAGTAGGTCACAAACCTTCATGCAGCAGTTTGCAAAACAGCTATACACAAAGGAAGACTTTTTTGAAAGGTATGTGTACATTCCTAGGTATGGAAAGAACTCAACAAAATCAGCACTGCAAAAGCGATAATAATTCAAGAGCTTTGCCTCATATATTTGACTGCAAATGATAACTACTGTGGCAGCACTCCACAATGCAGGTGTGATTCAGCTTTTCCCCCAAAAAAGTTGGGCAATTCTCAGATTTTTCCTGATTTTTTAGGAGGCCATATGAATAAAAACCCCCAAACTTAAGAACCACTGGTTTAGATGGTCTCGCCATCAGGGATCCCTGTCTGAAAACCTGAGCCACAGATTCTCACCAGGCAGATGCTAGGGGTTCTGAATTAGAGAGATGAGGAAAACAGAGATCAGAGGTTTCCACTTATGTTGGTTTTAGGATCAATGATGCAAACTGTACAAAGTTTATTCTGTGCTCAAAGCGCTGACTAGCGTGAAAAATATTATTCAATATTAGAAATGACAAATGAGTCAAAGAAAGTGAGAGAAAAAGTGATTGATGACTTGTATTTTAAAGGAGTACCTTCATAGTACTTGCCATTTCAATATTTTGGTAACATTTACATTAGTAGACGCTTAGGACAGAAGAGAAAAAGCCCTTGCTTAACTCCTGTTAACCACTATGAGTCTAACATAAGACTTACAGCACACAAAGGCCTGATAAGGACAGATGCCGAAATACCCAAATAATTCTTCACTGTGGCCCATTCACACAATGTGGCCATGTGCACAGAACAGCAGCAATGCAGTGGTTTGTTGTCTAATACAAGGCAGCATAACAAAGCAAATCTTAGCTCTATTTTTAGTTAAAGACAAAGTCCTGAATGCACTTAAAATGAAATCCAGATGGCGTCTGGGAGCCAAGCTGAGGAACCCAATCTTAAGAATTGCTGCCCAGACTTTTACGAACCTGGAATTTGTGGGTGAGTGATGCCACCAAAGTTGTGCTGCCCATACCTAGGTTTGCTCAGCGGCTTGCTTCCCACTTCAGCCCTAATCCAGTTCTGAGTCAGGACTCTCCAATTTGGCAAGAGCCCCATCATACTCTAATCCAGAGCACAAGCTCAAACAACACACAACAGGCACCAGCCTCAGGATGGAATTCCTGCTGCAAACATCGCCTTCCCCTTCAAATCCATGCACCATTTTGCAAATAAACGAGTAAAGCAGCATTCACCAGGACTCAAAGACCTGGTGTAAGTTCCTGCAGGAGTCCAGACATTCTCTCTCTTTTCCTCTCTCAGCAGACTCCTGCAGTCCTGGAACTGCAGGCTGCTTTGCAGTTTTAGAGGATGGATGAGAAGTACTTTCTCCCACAGCTGACACTGTGCCACTTTGTCAGACCAGGAATGAAAACATCATTATGCCAAATCGCAAAGGCACTCAGCTTTTACTGAGAAGGATGGGCTTTGATTTCCCCTACATGTATGCCAGACATCATGACTTCTTCATATGAAGTGCAAAGTCCTTGGACTCTGATGCTGGACTGCCTGAACGACCAGGCTGCAGTAAATCAGCAAACTCTCTCCTTTTACCCATGTTCTTTTGTGGCCACAAGCTGCTTTTTTCCCCACTGGCATTTCACCTCAAGTTAGCCAGCTCTAGAAATCACTGGTTTCTCCTTGAGAAGATAAGAGAACAACATGAGTTTTATTCACGCCATTAAAACAACTCCCAGGGCTAAATTTTCACATACAATCTCAGTTCTTCACATCATCCTACACCCATGGACACTCAAATTGTCTCCCAGTGAAAACAAGCTCGTTTTCATTTCTGCTGGGAACTGATCATACTAAAAACTGATTCATACTGAAAACTTTGCAACATACTATGAACAGCCACTTGGAAAATTCAGAAACAATTGTGATTTCCAGAATAAATACAGGATCATTACACTAATCCATACTGCTCCTCTTTCCCCACTGCCTTGGGAATTGCACTGTGTGAGAGACATAACAGTTTGCAGCTAACCTTCCACTCACAAGAACCCTTACCTACAGCATGCTGAGGGGCTGAGATCCAGGAATAAGCAGGTTTACAGAGGAAAACCAGTATCTCATCTGGCTGGGATTTGTTGTAGGAGACTGGAGAGGAACAGAAGAATCCAAGCACATACCACTTTCATACATCCTTGAAGGAAGACAGTGATTCCATAACAGGCATGGGATTGCCATCCTCCTTGTGATATCCAACAATGCAATTACGGTGAACTGTACAACTGCTTCAGATTTCTTGATATTTTATTGCCTAGACAAGGAAAAAGATGACATTATTTCTGAAGATCTGTGCTTTGTTATACAAACAATATAAACAATATAATAAGGAGTTTCAGAAAGTAACAGAAATGAAGAGGTTCTTTTGGTACCATCAGAGTTACAACCTGTAACTTTAATATAGAATATTCTAAGTATTATCAAGCAGAGGTAATCAGACTTTGGTTTAATTGCTCCCTTTGTGAAAAGACTTTATTAAATTAATTAACCAAGTTATCTTCTCAGAGCACAATCCATTACTAATTCTAAAATTATTGACCTTTTCATTTGGAAGTCATTGTTTGGCATCACACTGGATTTTGAAATTAGCATACACTAGCAAGCTTACAAAACTCAAGGACTCCTCTAAGGACCCAAGAGACTGCAAAATGAAAATATTCCTAAGTATGCTCAGAAATTACCATTATGCATAGTCATCTTGATCCCAGGCAAAGCAGGCACTAAGAATTTAAGAAACTATTGACAGCACAAATCCCAGGTGAGCTTACTATGAGAAAATTCTCTTTTCTCTTGTCCAGCCAACACTGACTTCCATACTAATCAAATTGCACTATCAAGGGTCTCCATTTCACCCTCCAACATTTACCTCTCAGGAACACCTACAGAAAACCACAGCATTCCCCAGATCACACTGACTTATTATTCCTTTCTCACACTCTACTTTGGAAACCACTAATCACAGTCTTCAGTTTCCTTGTAAACATAAAGTGATCATTACCAATTGACAGGGAAGGTGTTGTGTAAATTAAGAGAAAAGCTTCCTGAGCACCCAGAGACTACATTGAGTGGAAAAGGCTATTAAAATAGCACTATTAGCATCCCTAATAATCTACCCAACTACAGACAACAAAGGAAGCCTGACTCCAAATGAGGAAAAGTATGACTTAAATTTGTACAATACCACTGAGGAAGTGGAAGATTAAATCAATCATATCTATCACACGATGAAAACTGATGAAAAAAATAGTTACAGGAAGAGGTAACCAGGCAAAGCAGATATACAATGATATTGCACAATGCAAGTTGTCATTATGAAAAGGAAGTTTCATTTACAATACAATGTAATTAACATGAGGCCTCCAGAGTTCTCTCCTTCTCTTTGCTCTTCTAAATTACTTTCTTTGCTCTCAGTTCTTTCCATGCTTCCTCCATTTCTCCACCGATGCCCTTTCCTTAAGCAATGACAGATTAGCATTCAGGTAATTTCTTTCTACCTTAATTTTGTTGGTGTATAAGTTTGTATGGTGACTGTAGGACCCCAAGTGGTATTGGCCTTAACTTCTACAAGAGAGATGCATGGGCTTCTTTCTCCTTAGCATTTCTTCTTAACTCCCTTACAGAAAAAAAATCACCAGAATATCCAAATCTTTCCTCTTGAGAGCAAATACCTCTGAGTTTTTCCAGGGTACGCATTAAACCACCCAGTGCAAAATTGCAAATACGACATTGACAAATAAAACAATAAACAAGGCATGCAGCAGCCTGTTTTCCAAAGATAACAATAAACAAAGAGAACTCCTGATGTCCCAGGCTGACAGAAGACCACCTGGCTTTGACCTTGCTATGAACCAGTGCAGAAGATCCTCTCCCCAGCAGCAGCGGTGGGCATGAACCCTCTATTAGGGCCAAAGAGGTCTGGGCACAGGCACAAGCCACAGCAAAATGCCTCAGGAGGGAAGTCCTCTACCTACAGGGCACCCGTTCTGACCTGCTCCAGCACTGCTCAGTGGTTGCTTTACCTCTACCTCCCCAAAAAGCAGAGCTTTTTTCAATACTGCAGCATCGAAAGGCCAGACTGCCAGAAAAGCAGAGACCTAAGCCCAGTTTAGAGGGAGAAACCTTCATTTTCTGTACCTCCTGATTTCTCATTATTCTCTACATGGCAAGTTAATTACTTTTTTTCCTGGCTGATATCATCTTGAATTGGGTGAGAAGCATTTTCACATGGATTTATACATCTGCATACAAGGTTCATTCATTGCTGGAAGGGGGAAAACAGTACATTTTTCAACAAATGAGAACAATCAAACAGCCAACCCCCCCATCTTTTCTGGGATAACAATCATGCATTTGGCTACACACAAACACTGAGCTAAGAATTCTTTCCAGTATTCATAAGCAGCTTCTTACAACATGGAACTTCAGGACAATATTGCTGTCCCTGTCTTTTCTCCAAATAAAGGACAGTAAGGGATGTGACCTGCACACACAACTGCTGATTTATCCTGTGCTGACTAGGAGGAACTACACTGTCAGCAAGACAATTTCTCATGATTACAGTGTTTCCTAGTCCCAACTGAGACCAGAAGTCCATGTTCTGAATGTAAGAAGAGAAGCTACGAGCAGTTCAGGTACAAGACACAATGCATGTATAGCATGTACAAGCTAAATGACTCCTCTATGTAAAAGATAGATGAGACATACTCCAATTAAAGGTTAGTCAATGAGTATAATGACTAGAGGCCAAACATGAGATGATACTCTTGATTACAGGTTGGTCAAAGTAATAAATTGACTCCAAGTTCCTAGAAACAACTTTGTGAACTTTTGATGAGAAGATTATCGTGTCCTTCTCCATCAGTTGAGACTTTTTCTTCCCTTTAAACAGCCCACACAATTTAGACACTTGTTTCTTATCCTCCTGCTTCGACTGGTGCTGAAACACTAGAGGGGTGAAATGCTACACAGTGAATATTGACCTGTTGAACTCAACAGTGGTTTGAACCCTTCATGGCTTGCGCCCATCTGTACTCCCCAGGGCTGCAACCCTCTGTGTACTGTGTACTCCCCAGGGCTGCACCCTCTGTGTGCAACCTGCAACCTGCACCACTGTGACTCAGTGCAGCTGAAGAAGCTCCTTCCCCTCCATGGGCTGCCTAGGCTCTTTACTTCCACACTTCATAAGCATCATTTCAGCCAGCTCTGCCTTGCCAGTGTGTCTCGCTGAACTTCTTCATTCAGCCCACACAACTGCCTCCCTCACACCCTCCTCATGTGTTAGCTCAGCATCAATGACTGCATGCCTTAAGTCATCTCCTTCAGGATCCCATTCATACAGCTCTCCTCCAGAGCTTTGTAGCTGTCCTTGACCATCTCTTTCTTCTCGTCTCCGTCCTTCTCCATAGCAGCTTCCCTCACATCTCCAAGCATGATCACATCTCTCATGGTGCGCTAACACACCCCACTGACCCTTCCTTCAAGACAAAGAGCTGAGCCTCTGAAGGGAACCTCTCAGCCATCACAACCCTGACAGTGTCTTCTGTTGCTCCACACCCTCCTTTCTCCCACCTGTGCTTCTCAAACAGCCCCCCTCATCCCCAGTCTGCCTTATATTCCCGTGCATACTTCAGGCCTTTTCACATTCAGCCATAACTCAATCCCTTTGTCAATCCAACTCTAACACCCCAGAACCAACAAGCCTCTTTTATTCCCCTCTTCCAAGTAAAATGCACTTCCCTTCCATAGTCTCCAGTGAGCTTCTGTAAGCCCCAGGGCTCCCCCTGAGTCACTGTAATGTCACAAGCGACTCCACTTATTCTCCTGCCCCCCTTTGCTGTGAGGATCACACCCTTCTTCGCCTGCCTCCACAGCCATGGCTCGTATCCATCATCCTGCACTACAAACAGCTTGTTCCAGAGCTGCTCTCCATCCCAGCAATTGGCTTGCCTCTACTGCCCCATTGCCAGAAAATGGGGGGAGGAAGGAGGGAAGAGGGGAATAGGAACCATCTTCCCAGAATCTCATCTCTGGACTTCAGATGAAGAATGACCTCTGACTGACAGGGGTTTTGGGAATGACACCTAACTGAGCTTTTTTCTAATGGCCTTTTGAAGCAAGCCTGAATTCATATTTGCATTAGAGCATAGTATCTTCTTAATAGCAACCACTGCACCGTACATCTTCTTTTGTAGGTTAAGCAGAGAAACAGCAAGCACAAAGGGGACTGGAAACCAGTTACTGTCTTATTGGGATGGTATGAACTACCTGCCTTCTTACAATTATGGGTAGCAGCTATGTAAGAATACTCAGAGAATGAGTGCTTAATCTAAAAAGAACCATAAATGGTTACCAATATTTAAATACTAAAGAAAAAGTACAGTGCAATAGTTCCCCCTACTGACAGCACCAAATCAAATTACTAATCAGTTTTGTTTCCTGGGTGGTCCTCAAATTACTGATTCAATGTCCCAATGGGGCACCTACACAGGTTTACAATAAACTATGTGACAATCAACTACCTTAGAAAACGATGAAGATTTGCCAAATGGTAGAGAACAAAATCTGACAAACCTCCAGTTGACCTCTAAAATGATACATCACATACAGAGAAGGACAGTATGCAGTCGTAAGGGAATGTTATAAAATGTATGTGTGTATGCATTCTGAATGAAATGCCAGGGAATCCATCAGCAAAACCAGAAATGTGAGTGAAGTGCAGCTGTATTGCTCTCTACGCTTGCTGAAACACAGAGGACAGATGGCAGGTCTGAGCAGAGACTTGCCAGACTCTGGGTGTATTTGGGGACTGACCTCTTCAGACAGAGAGCAAGTCTGACATTCAGTCTGGTTCTCAGACCCCAGCAAAATGCAGTGAAAATATTGTTATTCTGCTCCAGCATCAGCTCTCTTGAGACAGTGGTGGCTCAGTTAAACCAAAACCAGGAACAGCCACTTACAGAAGTCAAAATGCAATTTGGGACTAAATGGGTGTCTGGTAATGAAGAGCAACAGCAGCATTCCTTGGGCCTTATATACCTATAGTTTTAAAGCTAACATGATTTTGCACTCTGGTCATTCAGAAAAAAAAATTAGATTGTGAAGAAAATCCTCCAGTACATTATGTCCCATCCCACTTGAAAATGGTAATGAACAAACGTGCAATGATAAAACATAAAATAATAACAAATTAAAAGAGAGTATATTGAAATATGAACTGGACCACGCAGATCTATAAATCAGGATTTTGCAGACTTCTTTCATGACCCTGGCTCTCTGTATAGCAATGCACCTGAAAAACTGCTGGATGCTATTAAAGATAAAGCCAAATCTCATTTGAAGCATGTGTGCGGTAAATATGATGCCTACCCAGCTGATATTCAGACACGGGTCAGCTGCTGACGCCTGTATACCATCTTCTAGAAGCTGGCTACGTGTCAAAGCTTCTACCCTCGCTTTCAATTCTCCCTCTGCTCTAACTGGAAAATATAATTACCCCTCAGTAGGGACATGCACCTTCCTCTTGACTGCGTCTCCGGCACCTGGCTTGTCACTTGAACCAGGTATCACGTTCCTCCCAGCACACAGACTGTAATAGCACTCGGTTCGCCCCCTGGCAGGTTCTCTAGGAACGCCTCTTACTCCAGGTTTGCACAGCCTGGCACAGAAAAGCCTTGCTAGTGGCTGGGGTTTCTGGTAAGACAAAATACAAGAAGTAAAACAATAGTCAGTGTAAAGGATCCTTCTTAACTCAGGTTGCAGCTGCTTCGCATCACACCGGAGCTACAATCCTAACACTCAGGCTCTATGCTGAGGGAAGATGGATTTGAAATGGTGGTAATTTAACATTTTCCACTCAGTTTGGTTTTAGCAGCACTGTACCTCCTGTTACAGAAATCCTCTTTACAATAATATACTTCTTTAGGGAAAAAAATACTTGGAGCGTGTCTTTACTGCCATAACCCTCACTGTAAGAGTATTATTTACAGGTTCGATGTTGGGTCATTAACTCCTCAGAGCAGGGACCAAACCTCGGAGAGAAGCTCCTGCATCCCAAGTACTCCCTGAAACGAGGGATGCTGTAGGGAGCCGCGGCACACTCCGTTTTCACCCAGCCCTTTGCCTTTGAACCGGCGCTCCCCAGGGCAGGAGCGCGCCATGCCCAGCCCCACCGCGCCGCCCCACAGCCCCACGGGGACACAGGCGGGCTGGGGGCCCCATGGCGCACCCCGCCCTGACGCACAGGAAGGCCGCTCGCTGCCGCCGGCGGCGGGCGCGGCATAAAGCCTGCGGCGGGGCGGGGAGCGGGCAGGAGGCAGCAGCGGCCGCCGGCAGCAGGGCAAGGCCGGGACCCGAGGGCGCAGGCAAGTGGGGACCAGGGGGGAACACCGCGGCCGGGGCTGCTCGGGTTGGGAGCGGCGGCGCGGTTCTGTGCCGGGGGCGGTGCTCGCGTAACGTTTGGCGGAGGCAAAGCCGGCTGCAGTGAAACCATCACTCGGCCGCATCAGAAGCGGGGCGCGCTGCCGCTGCGCTCTCACCGTTGACATCGCCTGCTTCTTGCTACTCGCTGTTACATGTCGCCCGCTTCTGCTAGCGGCCTTAGGGGCGATCCAGAGCAAACAGCAGCTATCACGGCTGGTTTTTAGCTTCTCGCGCGACTCCTTGTGTGCAGTGTATAGAAAATGTATGCCGGTGTGCGCTGTACCCAGCACCGTTACTAAACCCCTATTTACAAACTGTCCCCACGTGTCCATGCGTGTGAGCATCCCTGCACGCTGGTACATAGAAGGCTGAAGTGGGTGGCAGCCTGCACAAAATCTTGCCTTTTTTCCTTTCTTTAGGTAATAATATTGTGTTTTCTTACTAATCTTTCCAGGATATCACAGTCACCAGAAATTGCAGTTAAATTCACACTAAAAGTGAACAGGCTTACATATCTTCATTTTATTTCTGAGTGCTATTAATGCACCATGACTTGGTTCCTTGCGCCTCAAGAAATGAGGCCTGTGGTACTTTATAACTCCCAGTATATCAAGGCACACAGTGAAACACCCTATATACTACTCCTTTTCAGCAATGTAAAGAAACGGGGTAAATGTTGGGCAATATATTTTCCTCTCTCAATGGAGCTAATAAAGAGGAGAGAAATGTCACTGGGCACATCCCCACTGATGTTATATACAGTGTCCTTCATACCACACACAGAATTACCCCATCCAGCCTTTGTTAAGGAGAAACTAAAACCTGTCACCCTTACTTTTGCACGAGTAACTACTCAGGACACTTTTACACCTTGACATATTTCATGATTTCCC
>JANRGW010050821.1:0-11327 GCA_024733675.1 Psilopsiagon aymara | reverse complement strand
AAGTTGTGAATGCTCCATCCCTGGCGGTGTTCAAGGCCAGGCTGGACATAACCTTGGGTGATATGGTTAGTGAGAGGTGTCCCTGCACTTCATCAGCAGCCTTTCAGCTGAGCCTTTTGTGTTGCTGCAGATTCTGCTGACAATCATGGTAGGCTAAGTTGAGACCAGATAGAGTCCTTATGCTTCTTAGTGTGGATGGTCAGCTGGGTTCTGATTGACAGGGTGTTTTTGTCTTCTGCCTGATCTGCCAGAAATGTGGGACATTATGCTCCATTTGGTATTTTCAGTCAGGACGTGATTATCAGAATCTCTGTTGCAAAAGCTAAAGGTGTTTTAGGAAACTCTATTCCACATTTTAGTCTCTCATCGCTTTAGATTAAGAAAAGAAAACAATGCAGAAAACAATGGCCCAATGATGTACCTTTCCTTTAGTGGAAGAAGGCACAAATACTGGGTAAGCCATTGTTGGGAGGGCCATGCAGGTCCCCTGCCCCTCTCTCTTCCTGCTGTGCTCCAGCTACCAGGTGCGCCCAACACACTGCCAGTGGTACTGTGCTGCCTTTGTGGTATCTCAGGTGTGCCTTAGGATAGTTGTGCTAATTACTGTTCTGGCAAAAAGCCATTATTTTCTTGTGGCACATAAAAGAGAGAATGGAAATGGCAATTTTCAAGCATAATATTTCAGGAACAGCAGAGCAGAATTTGATAAAGGAAAGGGTACTTTTGAAGCCCAAAGGCATTCCTTTGTCAAATCACAGAAGTGTGCTGAAAAGAGTCATGCTATTAGAACTTCTTTAACAAAAAAGATTTTTGAACTTCCTTAGTGCAGAAAACTAGACAACCAAAAGCATTTTAAAGGCCTGTTGATAATAATTTTTTTTTTTTTTTTTTTTTTTTTTCCTAATTCCAGAAACCTGGCTGTACTTTACTATCTCACATTGGTCAGGTTACCCCCTCATCATCTCTCAGGCTAAACCTGCTTAACCTAACTGCAGGAGGCATGTCTGTGATATCCAGCCTGCTGTGATGCAAATACGCTTCTCTTATCTGATATAATGCTAGTCTGGGCTCTGAGGGGAGAAACACTAACACAGCAAGCTGTATCATGAAGTTAATTCAGTAGAGCAGCCAAGCTCCTTTCCCCAGGCTGTTAGTTCTGGTGCAGTGCTGTGTGCATGTGTGTGTACTGAGCTGGAATCTGGAGCTAACATGAGATGTGCAGCACTCTGTATCTGTACCATGTATCCACTCTGTAGTATAGGTGTGTGGTTTTATTTTCCTCCGTCAGTGAAGTCAGGCTTTGAGCATACAGACCTGAGAGCATAGTAGGTAGGAGGTAGCTGATGACAATTTATTCTGCAGCTGCATAGCCCAAGAGGGCATGTTTCAGTGCCTTGTGAAACTGAACTTTCTGCTGTGAGTTGCTGTGCTGCATTGGTAGATCAGATCAGCTGTGACAAAGCTGAGCACAGATGTCATATAATCATATCAAGAAAAGCTCATATATCAGAAAGTTGTTTCTTGATCCATCCTGTGTAATTAAGAAGGTAACTACAGCGTGCTTATATTGCCAGGTTGCTGTACCAAATTGGATAGGGTAACAGATGGAACTTAACTATAGAAAGAAGGGCATGATTTTAACAGAAGGTTTGTATATAATCAAAAAGTCTGTTTTGTAGGGAATTAGTTATATAATGTAGTGTATATCTTCATCTCAGTGTCTTAGAAAAAAACAGATACACTGTTGTTTTTATGTGAATTTTTGTTTTTGTATGGATTTGACCTTTGCCCACAGGCATGGTATACTAAATTATCTAGAAAGAAAAAGATTTGTAAAAAAGAAAAGCAGACTGATAATATAAATGGAAGCTAGAAATTTTAGAAGATTGCCAATGGATTAACACAGCCAAGACTGATGGTTAGGCATCTTTAAGGCATTAAGAGTAAGGTTTTAGCGTGTAGCAGGATCAAATGATATTCACATTGGTGACCTAATGCTAAATATAATCAATATAAATTCATACTCTAATAAAGACAGAAGTATTTAATACATACTTGGATGTAGAAATTGCCTGATAATTTATATATTTCTTTTAAGGATGTTTTTAGCTTAGATTTAGACTCTTTGCACTGAACATTTGCATTAAAAATTATGAAGTAATTCCAATTATTAGTGTTGGTTTAGATTATGTAAAAACCTGTAGAATTTCTGATTATAATTGCAAAATGCTGTATTTTCTCTTGAAATTTGGGTGTACCTTTTGCAAATGTTAATAGAAATCAGCATTCGTGGCACGATGGATACAGCTTTATAAGAATGCAATTAAGGCAGCTCAGGATTTAGTTTGAAGTTGATAGGTTTTTCTCCACAAGACACTTTGCTGATGGATATCTCAGCAAACATTTCAACCTAGTTAATATTTTGTTTAAAACACGTTCATGGAATTTGACCCAGGTTTAACCCTCTGCAGATACAAGGAATGAAAATTCCAGATTTATGGGAAAATGCTTGCAGTCATTTAAAAAGAGCGATTAGGAAGTACTGCATGCCGCTTGGATGCATACTTCTTACACATCTTACTCAAAGGGAAAACAGATTTGTAGAAGTATAAAGGACAATACAGCCCATCTTAGATAGTCTTAGATATTCTGTACTTTAAACAGTTTTTAAATATAATTTCTACCAAAAATTAGATGAATTATTTTCTTTACTAACATTGTTCATTTATAATCAGTTTTAATAAATAAAAAATTATTGAATTAAACTAATGCTCTATGGTCTTCGTAAATAACAATTAGTAAAAGAATAATCATCACAATAGTAATTGGATAATTGCATGGACTATTTAAAAACCATTTTTTTCCCGATTTCTTCTGTAAATGCTGCATTCCCCTTTCAGATTCACAAAATTTATCCCCTGCAGTTGGATGGGTGTATGCTGGGCCCACTGCCTCCTTGCAGTGATGCCGAGATGATACAAGTCAGATAACTCCTGCTGTCTGTGCAGGAGAGGTGCAGGTGGAAAATTGCTGGGAAGTGGCACACTGGCTGCCCAAACAGATTAAAAGAGTGTAGCTGTGTGTTGAAGCTACTTCAGCATTCAGAAATGCAAGGTTTGTTGTAGGCACCTGCTCTGCGAGTGTACTGGATTAATGAGACACTTTGTTTTGTTTTTTTTTTTTACTATACCTAACACCATTTATATGTATATGCAAATATTTAGCAGGTACCTAATACATATTATTATGTATACATGCATATGTGTGCTTGAAGGGCTGTGTTGTTGGGGTTCTTGATTTTGTAATTGTTCTAATTTTCATTATCTAATGTTGGCTTGAAAGTGCCATTTTGTAATCCATGAAATTCTATTCATCTTTGGCTTACAAATAAAATGTCAGAAATCTCCCTCTCCCCCCCCCCCCCCTTGCATTTTTCAGGAAAATTTTGGCAGCCTTTGCAGTAAAAAATTATTACAGTGATTTTAAGCATGGATTTGTGGTGGTGCCACAGCATTAAATACTTCTTGGGGAAATGAGAAGGCAGATGAGAGTCTTTCCTTTTCCTCACCATTCTCTGTTCCAGCCTATTACGCTGGCTTAGATTATTGCTGATTTGGAGTTCTAGTGAGAGGTTTGAAAAAGTGTGGTGAGTTTTTCTTTTCTTCCCACCTTCTGTTGAGGTTAAGAGGGTTTATATTTTAGTAGCTGTTGGATGTATTTGATACAAGCATGGACTGGATATCTTTTTTCCTTCAAAATTTGGGAAATTTTCTGTAGAAACATTCCAGGATTTGAAATTGCAATGGTCAAGGACAAGGCATACAGCTGTTTCTATTGTAGGTAGATCAGAAGCTAGTAGAAGTAGTTTGTTTTCATGTTTTGTCAAATAATACTTATTTGCAACCACCTGTAAAATTAGTTGCTTGAGATTTTCTACTCAAATGCTTTGTAGTGTTTTCCCCTCCCTTCTTTGTTACTCCTTCTGTTAGTGATCTGATTTTTTTTCTTTAGACCAGAGAAGTTCTGTGAATAGAAAGGGGAGATTTTTTGATTAATCTTTTAATGTTTATTCTCTATAGGATGAATTCAGGGGTGCAGGTAAGGAGTTTCTTTGTTCATTGGTCTTGTAGTTCCTCAGTTAAAAGGTTGTGGGTACTGAGGGAATAGATTCAATCTGCCTTAATTTGCTGTTTCTAGAGGCTGTGTTCTGCAGCTTTTTTGTTTACAGTTTCCAAAAAATGGTGCTAGTCTCCAGTGGTTGTATTGAAGCTGTGTATGAAGAAAGAGGACTGAAGAAAAGGAAAGCAAGAATGGTCCTGGCAGCTGCCTCTGCAGTTTCTTCCAAATCTGAATCATAGACATGTCAAGCTAAGGAAGAAATAAGTAGCTGAAAGGAATACACAGGCAGGATGCTGTTGTCCTGTGCAGCCATAGTGCAAAGTACACAGCTGGTCTGTTATTAGCAGTAATACCAGGTTTACTTCCAACAGAAGTCTAACAGAGGCAGAGCTGAGTAATCTGTGAGAAATAATACTGCAGATTATCTGTTGATCAAATGGTATGGGAAGCCATATAATAATTGATCCCTTTGCAGGTACAAAGTGTGCCTCAGTCATCTCTGACACATTTGTCGAACTAGCCTTGTAAAATGTATGGTGGAAGAGTGTGTACCCGCCTTATGTTAGTGCCAGTTTCCAGTCCTCTCTCCCTGCTACTAGAAACTGTTTCTGAAAATTGGAATCATTTTCTATTTGCTTCCAGTTAAGTCAGTTTTTTCATACTTGAAGGACATGAGGAAAAATTGACAGTATGTTCTTAAGCAATTTCTCATGTGTTGCAGTAGTGCTGTTATGCCTATTCCTCCCCCTGCAATCTTTTGGTTTTCGTAATGTAAGTGAAGCCTCTTCATTTTCCCTGTTTTACATACTTTGTTGTTGCTATTTAGAGTTACCCTGCTGAAGTTAGTCTCTCAGGAAGAAAACAGCAAGGTTGCACATCCGTATACCAGCAGATCAGCCAGCAAAGGATACTTAGTATGATACTTCTGTAGAACCAGCTTGTTATGAGCCTGAAATCTGGTGGCTCTTACCAAGCAGGTTTACTTTTAAGAAAACCCCTACCGCCAGAGAAAATATGCAATGTTAGACTTCTACAATGTTTCTCTGATTAGAAACTGGCACAAGCTTTTCATTAGCAGGCTGAAGTGTGCTAATAAATATCAATTTATGAATAAATATAGAATTGCAGTTGTTCTGTATTAATTTTCAATGTTAAATGACTAATTACCTGCATTATCTGTCTTACAGTACTGGCTAGATCCTGCAAAGACCCTTGCTGAACATAAAGAATTGATAAACAGTATGTATCTAATTTGAACTTAACATATCTGAAGATGGAGTAACAGAGGCAATGTTCCATATGTACAGCTGTGCAACATTTATGTTTTCTAGTCAGAACAGATTGATAGTTCTTGAACAAGTTTATTACTGCAGTTTATTGCTGTATCAAAATTTCACACATAGATTGAACACACATAGATTGAACATCCCATGATTTTCCAGTAATTTGTGTGATTATTGTCCAAAGACTTTATTAGAATTATTGTTTTTAGAATAATATATGGTGCTATTCTTAACTTGCATAATTAATTTTATAGTAGCTGTGATACCTCTATTGAGCTGTACCATACCACAACCAATTTAGATTCCTTTTTGCTTCTGAGAGTAGAAGTAATGCCTCTTATTGATAATAGAGTGTCTGCTGTTACTGTCACTCTTCAGATACCACACATGCAAGATCTATGATTTATTATAATTAAAGAACATGATAAGATTATACTGCTTAAGAATTTGGAGGCCTTCTATAAAAAGATGTTATATGGAGCATGCATGGAATAAATTTATCTAAAAGAATTTCAGTATTGAGTTAACTGAATCTTTTGGGAGAATAATATTTTTTAAAAGTTAATTAGAAAAGCTTTTCCAAATATTTCTTAATTAAAGTGGCACATAATTAAAGTTGCTTCCTAAGATATTTGAAAATTTGGAAGGCATTGGTGTTCAGTATTGCTAGTTATGGCAGGGACTCCCATTTCATGAACAATAACAGTTTCAAAATAGTTTCAGTGAAATAGTACCTAAAGTCAAAATCAAGCAGTAAAAAAAACCCAAACAAATCAAAATCTTACAGAAAATATAAGTTGGAAATGAAATCCAATGTCAAATCCTTAAAATAAACAAAAACTCCGAGTAGTCAGACAAGCTATAAGAAAGAAAATTTGCAGTGGATTTGCGATGTGGATGTAACATTTTTTCTGAAACTATCAAGTGTCATAAAATATAAAAAATATGCTTCTTATTAGCTGTTTTGTAGTCAACTAGTATCAATTAATAACAATTAACAGTTTATAACAACTAACTTTTGCACCCAATACTTTTTCTCTCAGCTGGACCTCCATACACCCTGTATTTTGGCATTAAATTCTATGCAGAGGATCCATGTAAACTTAAAGAAGAAATCACAAGGTACAGGATTCCGTAAGAGTAGAATTTATAGTTTGTTTATTTCAGGGCAGTAATCTATTCCAGCCAGGTGCGTATTGTTGTGGTGTGTCTGGGTTGGTTTTCTTTCCACTTGAACACTTGAATGTTTTTGCTTGAAGATGTATGTGTAGGAAGGACGAGAATTGTGACTAGCTTCACTGTGGTCAGTATGGACAACCATTTGGAAACCCAGAATGAAAAGGCTCTTTCTGGTGCATCAAAACCCAAAGAGAGCTGAGGTACATCTGTATTTTGTTGTGTGGAGCTTTTTTTGTCTGTTTTCTAATGATCACATCTGTTGTGCTTTTAATTGAGTTTAGAGTTTACTTGGATATAAAATATGAACACAGGGAATTTGCTTCTTTACTTATTATAGCGTAAAGTCTGTAACTGTTTTACAAGAGGATTTCTTTTGGTCTTTCTAAAAATACGTGAAGAAAATTGGACAATTGCATGCTTTTAATTCTTTTAACTAAGCTTGGCCTCTACAAAATATGTGGATACACATGCTAACACATGCACAGCACACTTGCACATAAACACACTCACACACATGCTTGCCTGAACTCTTACACACAAAGTTTTCTGTTTGGTTTAATTATGAAAGGTCTTAGACACTTAGTTTTAGATTCAAAAGGAAATCAGAGGATTTGAATAGGTAGGTGGACAAAATTAGTGCACTGGCTTGCATTAACAAATGACAAAATACTTTTTTTGATGTCCTAGGGATATGGCACATGAGAGTTCATTAGGATGCATGCAGGATTTTTAATTTTCCTTAATCAAAGGTGGCAGTTACAGAACAGGCAGGATATTTTTCTCATACCAGAGTAAGAAAATTATTTTATTTCCATACTGGTACAGCAGGAATGGAGGTATCCAATATAACAAGATAGAGGCTGGCCTGGTAAGAGTAATAAAAGCTGATTTTGCAGGCAAAAGAATGTAAACTGGCCACAATGTGATGTCCCCATACCATGAAAGTTTGATGCAGTTTTCCTGTACTTTTCCAGAAGCACTTTCAGCTCTGCTCACAGAGGAAGATGGATGGCCCTGGGGAGGGAGCTTTTTGCCACCCAACCTGTTGTGATTGCTACCTGGGAGGCAGTGTGGATTTCTCTCTGGGAAATGACAGGGGCTAAGTTTTCAAAAACTGCTTCACTTTGCCTTGTGATAAGGTCAGTCAGTGATTTGCACTGCTGATTATGTATGTGACTCTAGCTGAGAAGCATTTTAGTATCATTACCAAGCCTTTGTTCATCTTTGCACAGTATTTGGGTATGCGTTATTTGCATCTTAGAAGGCACAGAGGGAAAGCATAAGAAAGTGATACTGTTGTGTTGAGTCTTAACAAAACATGTTGAATAATCAGTAGCCCTCAACATTTCTTAGCATTTGTTCCTGTGGACCCTTAAATCTTGGACTGAAGGGGGTTTTTTTGGTGGTTTTGATTTTTTTGGTGGTTTTGGTTGGTTGGTTTAGTTTTATTTTTTTTTACACACTGCCCCCCCCCCCCCAAACAAAAAAAAAAAAAAAAAAAAAAAAGAAACCTCCTCTTGTTTAGAAGGGATTAAAGGCCCTACTTTATTTTATAGCAATGATTTTCTGACAAACTGTGTAATTCTCATGATTAAGAAGTGTTGACTGTTTTGTGCTAGCCGGTATGATTCTTTGGAGCATGTGTTTGTTCATTTTAACGGCTATGAGAGAAGACACTGTTGTTATTAGATATTGGTGGTCTGTGGCATTACATGATTACTATTTGCAAATAATGGCATCATGTCAAATTTGTAATTGCTTCACAGCAAAATCTGTCTGGCTTGTAGGCGAAAGTGAATGCTGCAGTGTTTGTTGTATGTGTTTGCTAGAGCAAATTAATGCTTAGCCACTATCATATATACATGACAAACTTGACAATGCACAAGGTGCTTTAGCTACAAGTTCGGACAAAAGGTCTTTCTATCCTTAGTGGCAAAAGGGAGAGGAGCTTAGTGGCTTCAGTGGAAATTCAGTGTTCGCTTTAGAGAAGTCACTTAAGCACTTAACAGTTGGCTCCCATAGTTTGTTTGTTTGGGTTTTTTTTTGCAGGGAGAGAGTGTTTTTTGCAGTTTCCTCTCCTACTTTGTTTTACCACTACTATGAGAATGTAGAATTATAGATGCCTGCGACATGGAGAAAACATTTATTATATCATCTGATATGAAGTTCCTCAGAAACACTGTAAAGATGGAGGAGTGTTAACAGAGAGATGGGTGCATATCAGAAATGCATTTCATGTTAAAAAGAAGATGCTGTGTAGTCCACAGTAGATGTAAAATAATTTTTATCATTAGCACCATTCATACAGAGATGCTTTGTCTGGATTAGACTGGCAAAAATAAGCTAGAAGCACTGCTGAGCTACTGCCTAGAATGAAGAAACACTGAGTATATGTGCTTTGTGTTCCCTCATGACACTCCCAGAAAATTCTTACACAGTGCCCTGGTCCTTTGAGGCAGAGAGTATTAGCCGTATTTTTTAAGGGTGGACATTCTTTCTATAGTATCTGTCACAGCAGAAATTCTGGGGGATCATTAACCAGAAAGACACTGTTATCCTTATTCAGATGCTCATCTGGGCTGATAAAATCTAGTAAATTTGATTGGATCTTAAGTGATTTGTAGTCAGCTGTCATGCAATCTGCAGTTTGTGAGCTTCCTTGAAATCAGCGTAAATGCACTTTGAACTCTACAGATCATTCCAAGGTGCTTTTGTAAGTAACTTGTACTAACACAGAAAAAATTATTTGCAGTGTAGCTGAATGGCTCTATGTAAGTAAAGTTGAATTAATGAATAATGAAAGACTCTGTGCTTGTACTGTTGACCATTTTTTCTTTAAAAAGTTACCTTCTCAGTATTGTTACCTGTTGCAGGAACTTGGTACAAGAAATTTACTTAGGCTGACATGAAATCCAGCAAACATCTGTTGTAGTAAAATCAAACAAAATGCAACCAGCATTTGAAAGATTTCCTATAAATGAGTATAGGGAATTGCAAAAACAAGCAGATCCTTTTTATGATGGCTTGTTCTCTTGTCTTTTTTATCTGTTTTGTGTATGTTTTTTCACTGCAAGTGGTTTCAGTATGTGCTTCACAAAGTGTAGACTTTGAAAATCATATTTTTACCCCTGCTATTTCTGTTCCAAGGAGGAGAGTACTCCATGTTATGACAGATACAGTTAGCTGCTGCTGATATGCACTTCCGTTCTTTTCACTGATGTATAGACTCCCATCAAGTCTTCTGGCTGCTTTAGTCGATACTTCGGTGTGTAGAAAGGAAACATTTGAGTAAAGAAGTATTCAATACCCAGTTCTCCCCTACTTAGATCCACTGATCAAGTTAAACTTCAGCCCTTTGATAGGTCTCTTGTTCAATTTTTCTGATTCTTCGTCCTCTTCCTGACTCCCTAACTGCTCTATGAAAGTCAAAAGAGAGAAATTATGGGGGTTTTTTGGGAAAATTAATTATATCTGCACAATAGAAGCAGATGGGAAAACTGCAGTGGGTCCCCCTACCTAAGTTCTTTTACTAAATTCATCTTGTTTGTTACTTCAGGGTCACTAGGGGAAAAGTCAGTAGGAAGCTTGTTGACTGTTACATGATTATGGTACATGGCATGTCTTCAGTAAATTGGAATGTGATGAAACATTACTTGGCATGGAATATGATGTAACATTACTTGATGCCTCAAACTCAATGTTAAAATAATGATTTTTTTCTCTCCGTGTTTTAGGTATCAGTTTTTCTTGCAGGTCAAGCAGGATGTTTTACAGGGTCGTTTACCTTGTCCAAGCAACACTGCAGCACAGCTGGGAGCATATATAATTCAGTGTAAGTTCTTCCGGCCAGCTGAGAGCTTGTTTCTATTGATCCTGCCTTAGGATTAATTTTAAGTGGTGACTGAAGACTTCACTAATATTTTATGCATTCATTTCAAAGCAGAACAAAACTAGTATGACCGATTTAATTTGGAGAACTGTAAACAGATGTCTGTTCTGAACAGATAATAGGGAAGCAATATAGAAGTTAATGTAAAGAAGTAACTGAAAAGTCAATCTGAAGATTCTGCCAAACACTTTTGCTTGCTGAGTAATATCTTGTCGTATACTTAAGTCTTTGTGGCTTACTCTGAATTGCACACAGAATATGACAGAACCTTTATCAAGAGGTCACAGATTTGGCAGGCTGTTGGCAACCTCCAGGCAACAAAGTCTGTCAAGTCAAAGATCCTTTCGAGAATTAGGTTATGTCAATATGAATGTGCCTCTGTTTGAAGGGAGGATGTGTTTTGACCTGAACTGAAGAATTTTAAATCTGTCACTTACCTGCATTCACCCATCAGTAGTTAGCTTTTTCAGAAGTGGTTGTTATATTGTGCATGCTTGATAGAACTAGCAATCAATTTAAAAGGAACTGTCTGTCTACCAGTTATTCCTTTCACATTACAGCTCAAGACCTGTATTCAAACACAACCGGTAACCAAGAAGCCAGCACCTATAGTAAACATTCAGAGCAGTATAGAGATATTTCAGCTACTCCAGCCGGTGAGCCAGCTTCAATTGGAGCTCGGCTCAGAAGCCCCTATACAACTGCCCATAGCACAGAGAACAAACAAGAGGAATTAGAGATGTGTGCATGTTTACAGGGGTATGACATCATTGGCATCACGGAAACATGGTGGGATGGCTCCTATGACTGGTGTGTTGGAATGGAAGGTTACAGGCTCTTTAGGAAAGACAGGCCTG
>JANRGW010050820.1:0-10354 GCA_024733675.1 Psilopsiagon aymara | reverse complement strand
TTCACTACTGCCAGGTCTCTTCTATCCACTGGCCTACGGCCTCATTGTGTCCAGTTTCTAACAGCCATTCCCCAACAGGATTGAGGGTGCCCTCAGAAAGTTTGCCAATGGCACCATGTTGCATGATTTGATTGATACTCTGGAGGGAAGGGATGCCATCCAGAGGGACCTTGACACGCTTGTGAGGTGGGCAGATGTCAACCTTATGAATTTTAACCATGCCAACTGCAAGGTTCTACACCTGGATTGGAGCAATCACAGGCACAGCTGCAGATTGGGCAGAGAAGAGATTGAGAGCAGCCCTGTGGAGAACGACTTGGGGGCGTTGGTCGATGAGAAAATGATCATGAACCTGCAGTGTGTGCTTGCAGCCCAGAAAGCCAACCGTATCCTGGGCTGCATCAAAAGGAGTGTGACCAGCAGGTCGAGGGGGGTGATCCTGCCCCTCTACTCTGCTCCTGCAAGACCTCACTTAGAGTATTGTGTACAGTTCTGGCGTCCTCAACATAAAAAGGACATGGAACTGCTGGAACAAGTCTAGAGGAGGGCCATGAGGATGATCGGTGGACTGGAGCACCTTCTGATGAAGATAGGATGAGAAAGTTGGTGCTGTTCAGCCTGGAGAAGACAAAGCTGTATGGAGACATCATAACAGCCTTCCAGTATCTGAAAGGGGCTTTTAGGGATGCTGTGGAGGGACTGTCCATTAGCGACTGTCGTGACAGGACAAAGGGTAAAGTGTTCAGACTTAAACAGGGGAAGCTGAGTTTGGATATGAAGATGAAATTCTTCTGGTTTTGCTCAAGGCCGGGTTGAACAGAGCCTTGGGTGACATGGTTTAGTGTGAGTTGCTCCTGCCCATGGCAGGGGTGTTGGAACTAGATAACCTTCAGGTCCTTTCCAACCGTAATTATTCCATCAGTCTATGATACTGGTTCAGAACAAATCATTAGTGTAGATACGCAGTCAGCTTTCCTAGTAATAAAATTTATTAGTGGGATATAATACTGTTGCATTACAACCGTGTTGACTTTGATCCAACACCGTAAGTGACTGTCACTAAATTACTCTATATCATGTCCATTGCTCAGGCTAGATATATCTTCAATCTCATTTCCAAAAGGATAAGATTTTCCAAAGTTTTTGAGGTTAATAAATATAGAAATGGTCCCAGAGAAGACTTACAGAACACTCCTGACCACAATTTAGATAAAACTCTTTTTATTAAAATGGGTGAATTTTGTTGTTGTCGTTTTGTTTAGTTTTGGTTTGGCTTGTTTTTTTTTTTTTTTTTTTTTTTTTTTTTTTCAGTGAAAGTCAATTTCTGGTTTCTTTTGTCTTTGTTTTGGTTTGATTTTATTTCGTTTTTTTTTTTTTGTTTGTTTTGTTTTATAAGGAAACCACACCATCTACCAATCTAGTTAGTTTTTTAAATAAAACTGAAAAAATTCAATGAAAAAAGTTTTGACGGAATGTGACAATCTAAATATGTTGGTTTCTCTTTTGTTTAACTTATTGAAGGCTTGTTTCATATTCTTCTCCATCTTTAGGTGAAACAGTGCTTACAGAATATGGATAGATACACAGTAAAGCTAATATTCATTGGAACTGTAGTGTTATTTGTTAAATACATGACATAAGTATAGCATAATTTACATGGGTTATTTGAAGAGAAGTGTATATATTTGAACACCGTGTGAGGCTATGTCATATGTATTGGGAACAAAAATAAAAACCAAGGTGTTAAATATTCATAGTATTTTCAATTGTATTTCATGTAGTGTGTTTTACACAAAATATAATGGGAGTTTGCATTGAAAGGTTGAAGCTTAACCCCTCTGCTTATAATTGAAGCCTTCAGTATTAAACACGAAATAACACAGATTGTTTCATTTGTATTTAAAACAACCACACAAAGAATTATCAGTTGATGTTGTCATCCATAACAGGAGAAGAAACGGAGCTCTTCAACAAATTTTTCTTCATTTTTACCTTGATTGCAAATGGTGGCTAGTATATGAGTATAAACAAAGTTTCACTGAAATAACATGACAACCATGCAGAAGGTAGCAGTGAAACATGTATTGTCTAAATCATCATAGAAATGCACTGCTGGGACATGCTTAATATTCGTTAGACATTCTCTGGTTCTGCTTTCCTCAGTCCATTGTGGGATACAGTGGAAGCAAAGAAAGAATCTATTTTCACTTGCAAGTTGTAACATAATTTGTGATGCATTAGAGCAGTGATCCTTGAATCTGCTGCCCTTGATAGCGGTTCCAAAACAATACCTGCTGTGCAGGATAAAGGGGAAGCTTCACAGCGCATTTCACTGTTAGTGGAGTAACAATGAACTTTGACGTCTATGGTGCATGTTATATTATTCATTCACATATTCTTGCTATATTGTATTTTTTATGGATTTGGTATAATTCACATTACTGTGAGTTTAATCAGCAAGACAAGCTGATTAACCCCCCCTCCAGGATAATCCCTTCTGCTTGTATTTCCACAGCCTTTTTATCCTGTCTTCAAAGGTTCATATTCCAGCTACTGTCCTTTCGGGCAACAGTGTCTGCATACCATTTTTAATTGGTCTGTCACAGCCACTCTGCAATCAGGCTGAGACATATTCACTGAGCAGTTGACCCTTCCTCTCTTCAGGAAGCTTGCCACTTCTTCAGTCTTTTTACTATGCACAGTATCATGTACATGCATAAAATAAATAACTTAGTATATGCTAAAGATGAGAAGATTATTGTTCTTCTGGCAAGATTCTCCTTGCAGTGTGCAAGTGCACTGTTCTGGCCCTGAATGTTCTAAACAGTTATCATGCACATAAAGCACCTCTGGTCTGGCACTTGTTCTGCTTCCTGGACAACGTATCTGCTTCTAAGCTTGACACAATACTCATCAGTTATATGAAATTATATTTGTGCACTATCTCTTTGCCATGTCCTGTTAATGCTTTTTTTGATGTGTAATTTTAAGACACAGTTTAATGGCTTAGTTTGATGCATAGTAGTTCAGTGCGGCTCCTTCAACACTGAGTGGAAAGGCCTCTTATGGTATAGAAAATAAGCATCCTTATAACATCTTTTATCTTATTCATTTTCTCATTCTCAGCTCACTTATATTTTTTAGTTATTTACCTCTCTCTACAGCAAAAAGCAGAGTTTTGACTAGAACAAAAAAGAGCAGGCATCACTCTCCTACTTTGCTCAAATAAGAGTAAACAGCATAGAATCATAGAACAGTTAGGGTTATAAAGGACCTTAAGATCATCTAGTTCCAACACCCCAGCCATAGGCAGAGACACCTCCCACTAAACCATACCACCCAAGGCTATGTTCAACCTGGCCTTGAACTCTGCCAGGGATGGAGCATTCACAACTTCCCTGTGCAACCCATTCCAGTGCTTCATCACCCTTGCAGTAAAGAATTTCTTCCTCATATCCAATCTAAACTTCCCGTTTAAGTTTAAACCCATTACTCCTTGTCCTATCACTACAGCCGCTGATGAAGAGTCCCTCCACAGCATCCCTGCAGGCCCCTTCAGATATTGGAAGGCTGCTAGGAGGTCCCCAAAAAGCCTTCTCTTATCCAGGCTGCGCAGCCTCAACTTTCTCATCCTATCTTCATACAGAAGGTGCCCCAGTCATCTGATCATCCTCGTTACTCTCCTCTGGACTTGCTCCAACAGTTCCATGTCTTTTTTTCTGTTGAGGACACCAGAACTGCACACAATACTCCAAGTGAGATCTCACGAGAGCAGAGTAGAGGGGCAGGATCACCCCCCTCGACCTGCTGGTCACATTCCTTTTGATGCAGCCCAGGATACGGTTGGCTTTCTGGGCTGCAAGTACACACTGAAGGCACATGTTCATTTTTCCATCAACCAATACCCCCAAGTCCTTCTCTGCAGGGCTGCTCTCAATCTTTTCTCTGCTCAACCTGTAGCTGTGCCTGGGATTGCTCCGATCCAGGTGTAGGACCTTGCAGTTGGCATGGTTGAACTTCATAAGGTTGACATCTGCCCACCTCACAAGCATGTCAAGGTCCCTCTGGATGGCATCCCTTCTCTCCAGTGTATCGACCTAACCACCCAGCTTGGTGTCATAGGCAAACTTGCTGAGGACACCCTCAATCCCAATGTCCATTTTACCGACAAATATGTTGAACAAGACCAGTGCCAACACCAGCCACTGAGGGACACCACTCGTTACTGGTCTCCAACTGGACATTGGGCCATTGAGCACAACTCTTTGCGTGCAGCCATGGAGCCAGGTCTTTATCCACCGAGTGGTCCACCTATTAAATTGATGTCTCTCCAACTTAGACATAAGGATGTCACGTGAGACAGTGTCAAATGCTTCACGCAAGTCCAGGCAGATGACATCAACTGGTCTACCCCTGTTAATCAGTTCCATAGCCCCATCATAGAAGGCCACCAGATTGGTCAGGCAAGATTTCTCCTTAGTGAAGCCATGCTGCTGTCACCAACCACCTTGTTGCTCTTGATGTGTCTCAGAATGCCTTCCAGGAGAATGTTCTCCAATATTTTGACAGGCACAGTGGTGAGACTGACTGATCTGCAATTCCCTGACTCATCCATTTTCCCCTTCTTGAAAATGGGGGTTATATTTCCCTATTTCCAGTCATCGGGAACTTCACCTGACTGCCATGATTTTTCAAATATGATGGACAGTGTCACAGGAACTTCACTTGCCAGCTCCTTCAGGACCTGCAGATGTATTTCATCAGATCCCATGGACTCGTATACATTCAGGTTCCTAAGATGGTCTCAGACCAGATCCTCTCCTACAGTGGGCCCATGGTCTTAATTCTCCCAGTCCCTGTGTCTGACTTTCAAGACTTGGGTGGTGTTGTCAGAGCAGTGAGCTTGCTGCACGCGATTCTCACTGTCCTGAGGATCTCGAATTCAATCATCTCATGATCACTGCAATCAAGGCTGCCCTGGAGTGTCACATTTTCAACCAAACCTTCCCTGTTGGTGAACATGAGGTCAAGCATGGTGCCTCTCCTTATCAGCTCTTCTATTACTTGCAGAAGGAAATTGTCATCCACACAATCGAGGAACCTCCTGGATTGCTTGTGCCGGGCAGTATCATCCCTCTAAGAGATATCGGGGTGGTTGAAGTTCCCCATGAGAACAAGGGCCTGCGAGCGTGAGGCTGTTCCTATCTGTTTATAGAGCACTTCATCCACTGAGTCCTCTTGGTCAGATGGTCTGTAACAGATCCCCACAATAATGTCTCCCATTGCTGTTCTTTAACCCTGACCCACAAAGTCTCTGTCAACTGCTCAGCTGTCCCCAGACAGAGTTCCATACTCTCCAGCCTATCCCTAACATAAAAGAGCAACTCCCCCTCCCCGCCTACCAGGCCTGTCTTTCCTAAATAGCCTGTAACCTTCCATTTCAACACACTAGTCATAGGAGCCATCCCACCATGTTTCTGTGATGCCTATGATATCATACCCCCGTAAATGTGCACACATCTCTAATTTCTCTTGTTTGTTCCCCATGCTACGGACATTTGTATAGAGGCATCTGAGCTGAGCTCCAGTTGAAACCAGCTCACCATCTAGATCTTTGTTGTGGAAAGGAGAATTGTTTTTTTTTATTGGCATTTCTGCTTTTCTGACTAATAAGTCATATCTGTTTCTGACTCCAAGTTGTTCTTTTGAAAGGATGATTTCCCCTTGTTCTTTGTCAGTGACCCTTTGTTCTCAGCTAACAGGAGAGAAAGTATCAGTATCATCTCACTTCTTTCATCCTGTCTCTCTTAGTAACTTGTCTAATGTTCCAGAACTTGCACTGCTGGGAGGTTTAAGACCTATCATATTGGCTATAGCTAAATTTCCTTAAATGTTTTCCTCTTTTGTTATGCATCACACAGAGCTTTGCTCCAGTCTAGTAGCTTATAGGAGTAAGCTGGAGGGCAAGACTGAGGCTGATGAAATGGAGAGGAGAATATGAAAATGCATGAAAAATTCTGATGAAGAAAGTATGAGGAAGTTTATAGGTACCAGAGTCAGAGGTGCAAGAAAAGTTCAGGCAGTTCAGGTACGTATTTGAGGCTACAGTGGTTACATATTTCTGTAAATATTGGAGATACTTAATACTTTTTTGCATGCTCTGCCTTCACAAAGTTGTTTAAAAGCAACAGCAGAGCTCTGTGAAGGATCAAAATTTTTAGAAAGTTTTCAAACTTTAGTTCATCATGGCATGGAAATCTTGCCCCTTGTCTCCTCCTGCTTTGGTGCGATTTTAGCCAGACATTTCAAACAGAAAATTGTAATGAGTATGTACAAGCCCAACACCAAGGATTAAAAAATCACCAGGTGAGCTCATCCTTCCTAAGGGAAAGAAAAATGTTTGTGGCTTAGAGCTTGAAGCTGCAGTTAAAAGAACTGAAAACAGAAGAAAAAAATAATCAAGCCACAATGAATGAATCAATCAGTAGGTAAAAAAATACCACTAACAAAGCTTTTGAGCTCCGTTTATAAGAAGTTTTATAAGAAGTTTCTCAGGCCTAAGTGTACACTAAGACTGCATTTTCAAGCTTTTTTTCCAAGTATTGGACCCTTTGAAATGAGATGTAGATGTCCCCCATAATTATCTAACTAAAACAGCAAAAAGAAACCAACAAATATACTGGCATTTTAGATAGCACAATTGGTAGCTTAAAAAAAAAAAAAAAAATCAACAAAAAAAACCCACATAAAAGATTAAATTAAACAAAGAAGAACTGCAGAGTAAAAGACTGAAAAATAACCCTTCAAGACAATTTAATCAGAAATTGGTTTCTTTAAACAACCTGAAATTACTTTTCTGAGGCACAAAAACGTTGCAGTTATATATTTGTAGCAGTGTTAAAAGTTCAACAATATTAAAAACATGAACAAAGACTCATGTCTTTTTTCTGATACACGTAATGTATCTACATATATGTAATGTATATTATGGAATATATAACATACGTATGTTTACGAAACGTAATGGCATTGTAGTTATTTAATGATACTATGATATTTGGCAGAATTTATAGCAATGACAGATAAAATTGGACAGTGTTTTCCCTTGGGTTTAACAACATCATGGTGCAAAAGGAGGCTTTGAAAGTCTTGTGTTTGCCTATTGCTTACTACTTCTGGACAACAAAGACTGATGAAGCAACTGTTTTTCTTTTACTTAGATTTTTTCCTGCTCTTTCTTCCTGACTTCAACCAGTACTAACAAACTGTTTTCCAGGGAAGAATTGTTCATATCTCCAGCAGCATAAGTATTTTTTGAAAAAAATATACCACTTCCATAGTAATATCTGGTCAAACTATTTGCAGTATTCTGAGGAATTAATCACTTCATAGCTCTCTTAGGGGGTATGAAGAATTTTTCAGGAAAAAAATGGTATGCTTATTGTCTTATAGCAGCTGTTCAGATATTTACAAATGAAAGGGAACAGATCCAATGCAAGACTACTTTATTTTTAAAAAATAAAGTCATGTCTCCTAATGCAATGAAGAGTTGCTGACTTTTCAAAAGTGTGAAAAATCCTCAGTTCATGTTCGTATCATCTGGTATTTTTAGCATCTTAAGAGAACACAGCAGAGTTAATACTGCAGTTATTCACTTGCTCTTGGTTTTGCTGCATGCACCTATGTGCATCCCTAAGTAAGACAAATCACTGCTCATTTAGTTTAAGTTTAGTTTTCAGGTGTTAGCTGAGCTTTCTGATGTTAAGTTTTGAACTAATAATTTAGAAAATATCATATTTATTTTAATAAAATGACTGTGCTAAAGAATCAGACGAAAAATTTTGCTGAAGAAAATAGTCTGAGTCAAATTTAAGTATTTTAGTGCAGAATAATTTAGATAAATTATAAATTTTAAGTGAGAATGGTTTAAAAATACATATTTTATTTCAAATTCCTTTCGACATTTTTTACCAAAAATTTTTCACTCGAGTATTACATCTTACTCCATGTCATCTTGCAATGGGTATCTAGTGTTTCTGTTCATTTATTTTGGCTTCTTGAAATCTTTCTGTCTGGAAGTGTGTTTTGTGTCTGTTAGCAGAGGAAACAAACTACATATCATTGGATTGAAAGCATTTTTGAAAGGTTTCTTTCTGGACCTATGTTTTACAATTGTCTTTTTATTTGAAATTTTCTCCATAGTGATCCTACAAAATAAAGAGTCAGTAATTGATTGTTTTCTTAACCTCCTTATAAGCTTGGCTACACTTCTTCACTTTCTTTATACTATTATTCCAAGTTGATAAAAAAAAAAAAAAAAAAGCAAGATTTTTTTTTTTTTTTTTTATTTCTTGCCTCAGAAAATGGAGAAATGCCAGTATTTTGATACTTCTGCCAGTTCTGGCAGTAACATTTGGCCCATCACAGTATAATGATTTATTGATGTTAGGACAGAGGTGCACTGAACCAGTATTCTCTCTTGAAGCATGTTTAAGACCAATGTCAAAATACCAGTTAATTGATTTAAAAAGAAAAAAAGTTTAAAGCTGTAAGCAAGCATTTCAAGTGATAAGTTTGATATAAAAAATAAATTCAATTTAAAAAATAAAAATCTGATTTCACACCTCTCGGAAACAGAAGCAATATAATCATTACCTGCCATGACTTGAAGCAAAATATTATAAAGATACATTAAGATTATGCTCACTGCTAAGATCAAATAGAAACTTTCCACTTCTCTATTACCTTTTGAAAAGGTTTTGTTTAAATATCTACAGGAAAAAATTGTGCCTTAAAATACACTACAATAAATAGCTTAGCATGGCAAAACCAGTATTTTTTAATCATGAAGTCCAGATAAAAAAGTTTCTTTGTATGTATGCATGTGCATGTGCGTGCATGTTTCTGCTTGGTTTTTCTGGAGAAAATCTTGCTGCCCAGTGTCTGCATATTTATGTGTATGTTCAGAAGCTTGGTATTTCAAATTCACATTATTAAAGTGCACTGAGTGAAACTGTTTTGACTAATTCAGTTTTATAATATATCTTTTTCAAAATTTTTTTCTTATGCCTTCAACTTCAGGCACTTTCAACTCATTACTTTGCTACTCTTTGACTATAGAATAAAAGCTGCAGCCACAAAACATTTCTACAACTGGCGATATCTCTGTGACCAGTTGTTTTAATGCTGTTTGGAGATTGGGAAAGATTCTAATTCACTTCCTTTAAGTGGAAAGCTAAAAACCAAAAAATGCTTCTCCAGCAAGGATAGAGAATTGCCTCCCTGCTGTTCTTCAGTCCATGTCTTGAAATTAAAGTGTTTTTATAGAGATGTTTACTGGTAAGTAACACAGGCATAACTTCTGCATTTGTAATTGCTACAGTAATATCCTATTGTGTCTGTGAGACTTTTCTGCCTTATTCTATCATCTTCCAAACCAGAAAATTTGATAGCATGAGTTACAAGGCTTTTCAGTATTTGAACTGGAAAACATTACAAAAATCGGGTTTTATTGTTGGGTGACATATTTTGCTTAAAATAGAGTGCATGCTATTAAGCTTTCTAAAAAATTTATTCTGGAGAGTTAAATTGCATTCGTCTTTGGAGATTTTGTCAAATGCTGGTTTTCACTTTCCTGTCTTTATGCAGTGGACAACTACAAACAATAATCATCCTTTTGATGATGCTAGAAATGAGATGTGCTGAGGAAAGTAGAATTTAGAATCATAGAATTATAGAATGGTCAGGGTTGGAAAGGACTTGTTAGATCATCTAGCTCCAACACCTCTGACATGGGCAGGGACACCTGTGTCAAGAGCAAGCATGTCAAGGTTCCCCTGGATGGCATTCCTTCCCTCCAGCATATCAGCGAAATCACCCAGCTTGGTGTCATCGTCAAACTTGCTGCAGGCTCACTCAATCCCATTGTCCATGTCACCAACAAAGATGTTATGACTGCCTTGATTTTTCAAATATGATGGACAGTTGCTTAGTGACTTCATTTTCAGATCCTTCAAGACCTGCAGATGTATTTCATCAGATCCCATGGACTCGTATACATTCAGGTTCCTAAGATGGTCTCGAACCAGATCCTCTCCTACAGTGGTCCCAGGGTCTTCATTCTCACAGTAGCTGCATCTGCCTTCCAAGACTTGGGTGGTGTGGTCAGAACATTTGTTGGTGAAGACTGGGGTAAAGAAGTCATTAAGAACCTCAGCCTTCTCCAAATCCAGGGTAGCCAGTTCTCCCGTTAGCTTCCAGAGGGGATGCACATTGTCCCTAGTCTGTCTTTTATTTGCAATGGACCTATAGAATCCCCTACTGTTGCCCCTAACATCCCTAGCCAAGTTTAATT
>JANRGW010050819.1:0-17649 GCA_024733675.1 Psilopsiagon aymara | reverse complement strand
TTGAACACTGCCAGGGATGGGGCAGCCACAGCTTCTCTGGGCACCCTGTGCCAGTGCCTCAGCACCCTCATAGGGAACAGCGTCTGCCTCGTATCCAACATAAATCTCCCCTCTGTCAGTTTGAAGCCATCACCACTTATCCCTTGACTTCATGCTAAATGTACAGATCCCTTAATGAAAAATGGCCTTTCTTGCTATCGGAGATGGTCCCAAAGTGGGAGCCCTGGCTGTGACTCTATGGGGATCGCACCCATTGAGGGAAGCTGAGTGTGATCCTGTCTGGGTGGCTGTGCAGAACGTCGTGTAACTTAATGTGTTCCTTTGGTTGGGCTTGGGTTCAAGTGGCACAATGTGGCTGTGCTGCCAGGCTGCTGGGAAGCTACCAACCTGCTGACCCTGCTTCATAGCTCTGCTCCCATGGTCTGCTCAAGCAGCCAGGAAAGGAAGGCCTTTCCCTCCGCAAACCCGGGTGATGGCTGAGCTTTCCCAGAGCACTGCCATAATAACTCCTCCTGCCCAGCCCACTCTGTTGATACCAGACAGCCCTAGTGCTGCAATGTTTGCAGCTCCAAGGCATGTGGTTCTGTGCCTGCTATTTATTTTGGGACTGCAGCATCTGATCTTGATTTGGTGTTTCCAGCCTGTGATCTGGGTCGTGTGCTGGATCGGGCATTAGCTGTTGCTGGAGGGAGCATGGGGAATTCACGCTGCCTTTCTTCTCTTGAAGGGCTCAGAAATGCTGCTCCTCTGCTGCAGATGGGTGTTTGGGGGCGGAAGGGTGAGATTTTTGTGAAGAAATCTCCTTGAAAGCCTCCTATTTTCCCATCTGCCTGTGAGGATGGCTCCTGATGTGGCTGGCCACGGGAGGAGCAGTAGATGATAAAAGCTTTGGTGCAGCCTGCTTTCTCTGCTGTTCCCATGGTAGTTGGCTGTCACACATAGATCTAACATATTCCCTACCCACAGAAGGATTAAAGCCTTCTGGGAGAAGACTAAGAGGATGCAGGAAACGGAGGTAGGGAAGAAACCAGGAAAAGGAGTGTCGGCGAAGGGATGAATCCAGTGCTGGCCCCATCGGAGCAGCAAGGGGCCTCGTAGGACCTTTGCCAGGGAGCAGCCATCCCAAGTGCCTTCCACCAGAGCTGGTGGTGGGATGACTGGAAGCAGAGGTCCTCTCTGAAAGCTGAAGGCATCGGTGTGTGCAAAAGGAAATTCCTCTCCTGCTGCTGTCATGTTTCCCAAAACCATCCTTCATTTGAGGATGCGGGTTTCCTTTTGGTGATTCTCTTTCTTTCTTATTTTTCTCTGCAGATCCTGACAGCCAGTTGTATGATATGGGATATACCCCTGAGGAGGAAGCCCCAGCCTGTCCCGATGAGTTTGATGACTTTGTCACGTTTGAGGCAAGTATGAGCACTGTTGGCTCCCGCAGACATTGGCTGTATACAGTATGAGGCTTGAGCATGGAGAGTTTGGCTGGGGGAGATGAGCATTTGCTCTCACAGGGCTCAGGGATACTTAACATGTTATAAAGACAAAGCTTTTAATCTGTGGATAACTGGCCCAGGGAATTTGCACCAAGAATTTGGAGCTGTTTTGGTAAAAATTGGTGTTTGACCAAAACCCTACAGCTAGTGCTGATTTAGCATGCAGAGCATGGTGTCCTGAGTGAAAGAGGGGCAACGCTAGCAATGTGGGAAGGGTGCCTGCTGCTGTTGTGTTTGTCTTAGCAATGGAGTTGCTGAGGTTGGAGAACCTGAGCCTGATTTTGAGATGTCCAAGCCAAGAGCCTGCTGGAGAGGCACAATGGAGCAGTCAGACATTGGCACTCAGTGCTCTTTGGCCAGTAAGAGGCAGAGCAGAAGACAGAAATGTAGATTTTTCCTTATTATTCTCTGGCTTGATCAAGGATGTGGATCTGACATGGTGGTTTTTCCTTCTGTTAAAGTTAAAGCCTCCATCCCCCATTTTCCTTCAGTATTCCTTAGTGCACAAGTATATCACAGTGATGTCCCATATCTGCTCTCCCCAGGTAGAAAGGAAGCTGCTCCTGCCATGCCCTACTGTCTGTGTTTATGAGCCTTTGTGCTTTGCTTGGAAGGCTTTCTCCATTCCTCCTCCATGCCTTCCAGCCTGGAGCCAAAGGCGCTGCAGGAGCCTTCAGAGCAAAGGGCTGGCTGGCTCCCTTGTCCAGCGTGGGGACTGAGGAGCTTCTTTCTGCTTTTTCTTATCTAAACTTTCCTCTTCAGGTTTTTGACTCTTGTGTCGTGGTAGCCTGGACGTTTTCATCACGCAGATTGTTACTTGCAAAGGGACTCCCAGCTTCCTTTATGTTTGCGTGCAAATATCCATGTCTTTGCTTTGTGTAGTCTGTAATGTATTATTTGTGACTTCTTGATAAAAGGCTCAAGCCGGTGTTGGGCAACTGCTCTTCCCCATGTCAGTTAGAAGGTCCATCACTGGAGATGGCTACAAGCTCTCACTTGGATGACTTAGGCCAGACGGTTGTCCAGGTCATCATCCCATTTCCCAACCATGCAGTGGTTTTCTTGAGCCGATTGCCAGCTCTTGTGATGAAGTCAAGGAACTTGTACTGTCACCCTGAGCAAGCCCCATATTCCCTTAGAACTGCTTGGATAAACACAACCTTAAGAGCTGTCTTCCTCCCCTAGAAGGCTTTCAAGGGCATGCTGAATATTAGATTGTTTTTCCTTTTTGAGAGAGAGTTACACAAGCCAGGAATAGGTGTGCCGAAGGGGGACAGGAAGGCAGGAGGGGGGAGGTGGGTTTTCATGTTCTCTGTCTGGCACAAGGTCACAAATGGGCTTTTTTATCCACCAGACTGAACAGTTTAGAGGCTGCAACAGTCGCAGTGCTCATGCAGGCAAGGGCTTCTGCTTTCTGCTCCTCAGACCTGCGTTAAGGGACGGTCTTCCATGAGGTTCAGAGCCAGGGATGTTTTCTAAGGGCTAATGTAACACAGATGAGCTCTGCCAGTGCTGCAGGCTATTTTGGGCAGGAATACCAGCAAGCCGGGTGTGTGCCCCGCTGGGATGAAATAATTCTGCTGCTGGGCCATCATTTCCTTGAAATGACAAGGTGACCCAAAGGAGAAGAGGTGCTGAGTCCTGAAATCTCCTTCTGAGAAAGATGTAAATGGATTCTTACATGGAATTCAGGGCAGTCATCTAAAGATCAGAGCTCTGTTGGTGACTACGTTTAATATGCCGGGGAAGAATTACCCCTGTTGTCTTGGATACATGATTTGAAATAATTTCCAGCCTGCAAGGATTTTGTAGAGATTTAGCAAATGAGAACATGACCAAGAAATACCGCTCAGCATTGCGTGTGTAAAAATAAACTGGTGTCTTGGGGCATGCGGTGTTTTGTTCTTGTTCAGCTGATCCATGAGCTCCCAACGTGTCTTTTATTCCTCGTGTCCTGTAATGCTGTACCTTGGAAAGCTTGAGCTGTTTCAGGGAGCAGGGGGATGAGAGAAGCCGGATGGGGGAATGAGGAAGCAACCTGCTGGGAGCAGCAGATGAGTGGTTTTCACTGAAGCACTTGCAAAAGAGCTGCAGGAGGGCTCTGGCAGGCTCCTTGTCATTAGGTGCCTCAGGCTGCTACTCTAGGAGCCATTAATGCAGAAAACAGGTGAATGGTCTTTTCCAACATACGTTCCACCTTGCTTGGATTCACCTGGAAGAGAGGACAGGGGAAAAAGCACCCTTCCAGAGTGAAGACCTTGCCATTCCTCCGAGCAGACCTCCCATGCCACCAAAAAGCAGTTTGTATTCTCAGATGTCCCCGTTTCAGCCCTGAAACCTGCTGCTAAACATGCAGCTAAACGTGACAGCTTCTTTGAGAACGCAGCTGGTGGGTCCAGGCAGCCGCTGATCCCCTCTTGTTTTGCCAGGGCCGTGGGGTGAAGAAGCACGGCTTGTGTCACATCAGAGGACCTGAAGGAGAGGTGCTGTGGTTGCTTTGCCATGGTACTGGGAGTGATTGGGGTGACTGGATTTGCAGTAACAGCTTGGTCCTCCTTAAACAGTGTGAAATTGCAGTGGCTTGAGTGCTTGGCTCTTACTCTTGTTGGGGCCTTGATGGAGAGCTTTTCTTCTAAATGTTTGTTCAAACAAGTGTAAACAAGTGCTTTAAGCAGTCCAAATGGAAATGTCTTTTCTCAGTTAATAAGGTTACTCTTGTTGGTGACTCAGCCCCTCTTCTGGTGGCTGTCAGCAGTGGGAGCTGAACATCTGTGGAAAACCCTGAGCACCCACTCTTGGTGTCTGCAGCCAGTGTTTGCCCTACAGGGAGGAGAACCAACACTTCATCTTCCATTAAGGGTGTAAAAACCTCTTGAATGGGCACTTCACATGAGGACCTTTGTAATGTCAGGGATTTCCACAATTCAGCCGCTGGTGTGGCTTCCCATGTGGCCCAGGGCCCCTGGCTCTTGCTGCACCTTGCCAGGTCTGCCCAGCAGGCTGGTCTGGCTGCTAAACTGTTCTCAAAGAGGGTTTCTGGTAGCATGGCTTCGCTGAGACAGTGACTTGAGGGCAGTGGAACCGTAAAGGCCCCAGTTCTGCATCCTTGTGGCTGCCACCTGCATCCAGCTGTGGCAATCCCTAGTGCTCCTCTGCCATGTGTGCAAGAGGAATCTCATCTGTGTGCACCCCCTCCCGAGCAGGGAGAGCATCGCCCCAGTAGGATTTCCTGCCTGCAGCCCCCAGGTACCGTACACAGGGAAATGCCACCAAAAAATAATGACAGCATTTCTGGCTACGCTGCTTTGTAAAACTGGGCAAAGGGAGCCTGGAGTCTGCCCACACACCTGAGTGCTCACCTGCTTTCCCCCAGGTTGGGTTTGCGCAGCTAGTGCTGACTAACTGCATGGTAGGAGTTAGTTATCCTTGCCTCGCTTGCAACCTCCCATGAAGCTTGTGACTCAGTTCTGAGGTACACGGACTCATTTGCAATGCTCTGCAGGGGGACAAGGAGAACTTGGATTTGGCTTTCGTGATACCTGCTGTGCTTATGGATGAGCCCACTTGAGCAATGCAGAGCAGCAAGACTGACTCTCCCAGCATGAAAGCAAGCCACAGAAGTTTGGCATGCTGCTGCAGTTATGCAGGGAGTGCTGAGTCCAGCTCTGGAGTCCTCAGTGCAGGAAAGACATTGATCTGTTGGAGAGGATCCAGAGGAGGGACACAGAAATGATCAGAGAGATGAAGCACCTCTGCTATGAGGAATGGCTGAGAGTTGGGGCTGTTCATCCTGGAGAAGAGAAGACTGTGGGGAGATCTTATTGTGTCTTTTCAGTATTCAAAAAGGGCCTGTAAGAAAGATGGGGAGAGACTTTCTAGCAGAGCCTGTTACAATAGGATGAGGGGTTATGGTTTTACACTAAAAGAGGGAGATTTGGGCTGGATGTGAGGAAGAAATTCTTTGCAGTGAGGGTGGTGAGGCACTGGCAAAGGTTGCCCAGAGGGGTGGTGGATGCCCCATCCCTGGAGACATTCAGGGCCAGGCTGGATGCGGCTATGGGCAACCTGATACAGTTGAAGATGTCCCCACTCATTGCAGGAGGGTTGGGCTAGATGAGCTTTGGAGGTCCCTCCTGCTCTATGATTCCATGAAGATGTGTGGCTGGAGGAGAGGCTGGGCTGGTTCAAGGCTGTGCTCCATAAGGACTCACTGGGAGCACAATAAATAGCACAAGTGCTGGGTTTATTCACGAGAACTCGTGCTTTGGGCCAGCAAGGTCATAGGAAGATCCGGTTTTGATACCTCAGGACAGGGCAGCCAAAACCCCTGTGTATGAAGGGCAGAGGATACAGTGCAGTGGTGCGCGGTGCTGTGTGCCTTGTGCGGGGCTGTTGCCATCTGCTGGGCTGCTGATGTGGCTCCTCTCGGGAGCGGCCAGGAAAATGCATCCCATGGAGGCATGCACAGCCATGGGAGGGGAGCTGTGCTTCCTGAGAGCAGCAGCACCGACCAGACATGCAGCAACGCTCTGACCAGCCATGTGCATGGGCACCCTGCGAGCAGCAACTCACACAGCGCAGGTGGAGTGGATCTGCAGAGTGAAATGGTTGTTGGTGAGGTCCCACATCCAGATGTGCGTGTTCTGGGGGGATGGGCCACTCCAGGCACGGCTGGTGGCTGCTGGAAGAGCTGTTGCCTCTGTTGGAATTTCATTTTATGTGCAGCAATTGAATTTAATGCTTCTTGAAAGGCAAAAGAGAGACAATGAGAGACTATCAGAGAGAGACAGTGTAAGTGAGATGGGCCTTGAGCCAGTCTGGTCTAGTGAAAGGTGTCCCTGCCTGTGGCAGGGGGTTGGAACTGGATGACGTTTAAGGTCCCTTCAAACCCAAACCAGTCTGGGATTCTATATTTGCCCTTCCCTGAGGCAGAGAGCTGTGCCTGATGGGCACAGAGAATTTGGTGTTATGTATTTTCTGCTTCTCCTGCTTTGCAGTCCCCAGCAGCATCTCCATACCACTGTTACCAGCAGATGCCTGTCTACTAGATGCCAACCAGTCTGAAAGGATGGGATGAAGCTTTGCAGCCTTCAAATGCAATCTGCCTCCTGGCTGCCCAGGGGCTTACAGGGCCAGGGCAGGTTCAGCTCAGACCTGGGGTTCAGCTCACCAGCTCTCCCAGGGACAATGTGGTCCTGACCACACTAAGGCAGGAACAAAGGTCTGCAGCAGTTGCCACGCTGGCACTGCTGTACCACCCCAGCGACAGTGGGGATGGGAAGATGGAGATGACACAGCAGTGTGTAAAGTCTGCAGCTCTTCACCCCTTGGCTTGGGCTTTCCTTACCAGTGTTGTTCCCCTGTCTGGAAGGACTGGCCTCAACAGGCTTCTGGCCACAGAGCTAACCCAGAAGCATCAGCATGTCTGAATGAAAGAAAATCACAAACCCTTCTCCAGTTTGGCTGCTGGAATTGCTGTTCATTTTGTCAACAACTCTGCTCTCAAAATCTTGTAGGTGGCCACAGGGTGGTGAAACACAACTAATGCAGTTTGTCTGTTCATCTTCCTGTCCCCTGGGGAAGCACATGGAGCCCTGAGCCATGTCCCCCTGTCCCCAAAGCCTTTCTGCTCCCATGCATGGAGAGGTGAAGGAGCTGCCCATCCTGTTCGCCAGTCCAGAGCATGGCTTCACAGCAAACAAGTGAACAGTCTGTATTCTCTTTGTATTGAGTAGGCACAAGAAAATGCAGTAATCAAATTACTGAATCTCCTGAACTGAACTCCAGAATCAGTCCGTGGTGATAACTTGGTAACAAAAAGCCTGGAAATACCAAAGGAATTCATCTATTTAATGTATTCATATATATAGACACAGTACTGCTTAGAGGAAAGGATGCGAGTGTGATGTATCCCTGAAGGCAGGACTGCAGGGTCGTGGTGAGAAATCTCTTTGCTGGTGAGGAAAGATGCCATTTGGAGTGTTTGCCCTGCGCAAAACAGGCTGGAAGGAGGCTGGAAAATAAAGACCTTGAAGCCTTATCTGGAACTGTGAGCACAGCGCGTGGGACCAAGAAACGGAGCAGGGCTGCAGCACACTGAGCAGGCCAAGCTACAGGTGCCTCAATAAGAGTTGAAGAGTGAAACTGGCAGTGGTTGCGGCTTCCTCGTTAGCTTTGCTATAGGGGTACGTCTTTGTTCTCCTCGCAGTGATGCCAGGCCTTCCCTGAGGTCTCAGAGCACAGACAGAGGAGCTCTGAGAGCAGAAGGGCAGTGACCTGCTGAGTTGAGTAGCAGATGTGGACAGGACAAGGAGGCTTGCTCGGGTTAAAACATAACTCTGCTGCTGCTGTGCTTGTTAGCAGCAGTCCCTGATTTTCCTGGACTCAGCACAGAAGGTCAACTGGTTATCAAGGTACGAGACACTTCCAGTGTTGCTGAGTCATAGGTTCTGCTCGGGGCATTGTGCTTCAGGAAGGATGTGGCCCAGAGGAAAGGACAACCCGGAGAAAATGTGATTTGGGAAGGTAATGGAAGTTTATTTATGCTGACAGGCACGACTGGGGGAGCCTGAGACTGGAAATATGTGAAGATTCTGTAGAGTGGAAACAGAGAAACAGATAAAGCCCTCAAAACTTCTGGGTTTGAGTGGTGCATTGCAAACCATGTGCTGTCAAGGGTGTCAGCTCTATACGCCAGCAGCTGCTGAGGGGAAGGAGGACGCTGTGGATCTGCTCTCCCTGTGGATCAGGTCACCGTGTGGCTCTGATGGAGCTCCTGTGTTCACAGAAGGCACCTGCCTGGGTGAGGGCACTGAGTTGCTGGGACTGTGGTTGGGTTGGTGTGTTTGTAAACTCGGTTAAGCACCCGTGATGCAAGCACCAGCCCTGCTCTGTGGTCAGTATCATCATCATGTATCACAGATAGCTGTCTGAGTCACCCAGAGGGTGATCGTGATTGCTCCTGAGCTTCCCCTGCCGATCATAGGAAGCCTGCTTTATTTTTCCATTTGTAGCTGTAAGGAAGGAATTTGTCATTTAGGGCTTAAACATTCACCAGAGCTACCAGGAAGGGTGAGATAAGCCCTGGAAGCCTCTATAGGTCCTCTTCCAAATGAACCTTTTGCGTTGGTGATGGTTTCACGGGCAGAAGCGTGCGGGGCTGAATGTTGTGTGAGGCTCCAGAAGTGTGCTTTTATTTTGGTACTCACATAAGGAGGAGGGCTGCAGTCTCAGGGCAGGGAAGTGTGTGTTAGCTCCCGTCTCCTTATCGTGGAGGCTGGGAGGTTGGGAACAAAAGGCGCTCTGTTGCAGACTGGCGCTGAGCCGGTAAGTCTCATGCCTGGAGTCTCCTGGACTTTGCTTCCCTCCTGCCTTGCAGAAGCAGCCGGCAGCTCCCGGAGCTGGGTTTGACTTGGTCGACGAGGCGATGTGTCCACAGGTGGGTTTTGAGTGCTAGCATGAAGTGTGGGATGGAGGTGGCCCTGGAGGTGCTGGGGAGAGGCAGAGTGGCACCAGGCTGGATCACTTGTTTTCTTACCGAGTATGTTGGTGTGTGCGACGTATCCTTCCCCCCTGTAGTCCATGGGGTGTGTGGACATGATGGATCTTCATTTTCCTCTCTGCATGGGTCTTCCTGGGGTAGCCGGACCAGGAGGGACAGCAGCTCGTGGTTTTGGGATGCTGAGGTCAGTCTGCACAATCTGGTGTGTTGTGTGTTGGGCTTGGGGTTGGGTTTTTGGGGTAGGTGCGCATTTTCACTTTGTCCCAACAGATGTAGCGCGTGGTTCTCTTGCCCAGTCTTAAAGGGTGTAATTGAGTGTAGCAGCCTCAAAACCCAACTTCAGGAGCTGTGTTGTAAAAGTTGCCATCACCCAAGGCCAGACGCAGGCTCCAGGCTTCCCTGGAAAGCAGACATTGCCCAGATATGCAGGAAGAGACAAATACTGTGGCCAGCAGATAACTGTTGATGGCAGAGCCCGATGTAGGATCATTCAGAGGCGTGATGGGCTTCTGGACCATTGCTGGTGCCAGAGGCTGAGCTGCTGGGGGGTGTTTCAGGGCTTTGGGGCTTTGTATTAACGTAGACTCCTCTGGGACTGCAAACTTAACTCCCTTCTCTCTGACTGCGAATTGGTTTATAGCCAATGTAAGGACAGGTTACCTGCTGCAGGACATAGCTGATGCCTTCTTACCATTAGCTGTGGCAACTCCCTTTGCACTGTCAGGTCCTGCACCAAGCATTGGGATGCTCTTCATCTCATCTCACTTTGGTTTGAGCCTATCCCACAGCTGTGGTGGGTCTCCAGGTGTTCATGAGGCCAGCACTGGCTAGGCTCCAGGCAGGGCAGCATTCTGAGCCTGATGCTGGCACCAGGGCCCTGGCTGCAATCAGAAGAGGGTGTCCTTGAGAGTGTTATTTGTAGCTGGTCTGTCCTGTGTGCAGTCAGAGCTGGTGTTCATCGTAAATAGGCTCATGATTGCTGGGAAAACAGTTGCCTTTCCTGTTCCTCCCCCCTCACTTCCTGACCTTCTGAGTGTTTGTGGCCAAGGACAGCAGAGCTTCGGGATGCTGGGGTGGCTCTGGACACGAGCAGGGACCAGCCCTGCAGAAAATGCCTGGGAGGAACTTCCCTGGGAGCCAGACTTTTGCCCTTCTCTCCAAGGTGACGCCTTGCCAAAGCTTGGGCATAAGCTTGGCCCTTCACAAGTCAGAGCTTAACCTGTCCCTGCCTGGACCTTGCAAGTGATTCCCAACAGTCTTCTTTCCTCTCCTCATACTCCTCTCTTTTAATGAAGATGGGTTTTAATAGCATTTTACAACACTTAATCAAATGGGTTTTATTCCAACATGCAGTCAAGTGCCTGGAATAGATGAACTGCTTCTGGAGAAGTCTCCTAAAGGTGCTTCATCATCTCACCAGTGTTATCGGGGCATATTGCATCACCTCAGTGCTGATTTCATCCCTTTATTTCCTTTTCATCCATTGATTTCCTATTTCCTTTTAGAAGCAGCAGGGCTCACTGCTGGGCAGAGCTGTGCCAGTATGGCCAACATTGTGTTCAGCAAGCAGGTCTAGCGCCAGAGGAGTTGAACCACAATCCTATCTCGATTCAGGGGCACTGTGTGTGTGTATGCACCCCTGTTTTAAGGTCTGAGGTATACCTGAAGCATCTATGGGTATGTTTCATTTGATAAAAGCATGAAATTACCCTGATACTGGCGACACCAACCCCATTCTGAATGTGGTGGGGCTCTTCCTGCAAGCCCCCTGCAGCACTTGCAGCCTGGCCTGCTGTCCCAAGCCCACAGCCATCTTTAAGTGGATCATGGGGTTTTTAATCTGCAGAAGTGTTTGCTCTCTGCCTGCTCACAGAAAGGCACAGGGTGCTCACAGCTTGGCTGAGTGAGGGATGTGGCAGGGAGGTTTAAAGGGTCAGTGCACACACCCGCTGCTCCGGTGCCATAAACAAGAGCTTTGTGCGACCTTCGGCTGCACCTTTGCCTGGGGCTCAGGGGCCTGGGCTTGCTTTGCTTTAGCAAGCAGTGGTAATACCTTACCCCCTTGGTTTGTCTATCTGCTTCTTGCATCTTTTCCTGGGGTTTAGTTACTTAATCTGTGATGAAATGTGAAGCAAAGTTCTCCATGCTTGTGCTCAGGAGGAGGACTTTGTTTATGGTTTCAACTGCCTCTTAACTCATTGATCACATCAGTTTAATTTTAATAGAACTCTTGCATTTGAAATCTGCAGAGACAGTTTTTTTCTCCTTTGATAAACACAAAGAAAGTTGGAAGTTGTGTGACAGGTCATCTTTTTTATTTCTTTGTAAATAAATAAATGGCTGCACATCCTTGGTATGGCTGAAGGAGGATGGTTACTGTGCTCTTAGGGTGGCTGCTCCTAGCTTAAAGTGTTGCTCCCTCATTCAGCCTGTTTTTCATCAGTAAGATGTTTTGTGATAATCTGGTGGATAAGTTGTCTAACTAAGGGCACTGATGCCCTGAGCTGTTCAGATCCTGGTTATGCTTCATGCTGAGAGGGTCAGCAGTGGGTAGGTTTTAATCAAATTATTTGTGGATTGGAGTGTTTTGGGGTTGTTGGATTCTTTGCTGTAGTTGTCTTTGTGCTCATTAAAATACTTTAAGTTATACTTAAATTTAAGTTTTTTCCAATGGGAAGGGTTTTCTTAAACAAAACAAAACAACAAAACCAGCAGCATTTACTTTGGAGTCTGCAAGCAAAATTATTTCCAGTTTGGAATTAAACCTTTCTCAAATAGGCAAAAAGCATCCCTCTGAAGCAAGCTTGGAAATGTGCAGACATGGACAGTTGCTGTCATTTCTTGGGCCCTCTCTGCTGCATTGGATCCCTTCTGCATCCCTTCTGGCAGAGTTGTGCCTATCCAGCATGAAGCATCATTGCTGCTGGTGCAGGCTGGAAATGGGGTTTTTCTCCTAAACATCAAACCTAACCAACGTTGCAACACAACATTGTCCAATATGCTGTCTCTCCTAAACTTGGTGTATGCTGCAGATACATTGGAAGAGCACTTGAATTGCATAAGCACACCTTCTTCTGGAGGCTGGGGAGCTGCGGGCTCAGCAGAGAATCTCAGCAGATTCTCTGGAGGCATCAGGGAATCGTAAAATCATGGAATGGTTTTGGTTGAAGGGACCTTAAAGCCCACCCAGTCCCAACCCCCTGCCACAGTCAGGGACACCTTCCACCAGACCAGGCTGCTCCAAGCCCCATCCAACCTGGCCTTGAACACTGCCAGGGATGGGGCAGCCACAGCTTCTTTGGGCAACCTGCGCCAGTGCCTCAGCACCCTCCTTCTGTTTTCTCCGAACATGGTGCAATGTCCTCCCCTGCACATGAGCAAGCCGGCAGACCGAGCCTTCACTTCCAGATCTCCCTGGTCTTCCTTCTGCTCGAGCATTAAGGGCCCAGGCAGTGTCTCTAGGAAGTGCAGTATAAATTTAGTAAAGCACTTAAGCAAGTCCCTGACTGTAGGTATATAAGCAGTTGTTCTGGATTTTAAAAGAAGCTAGGCATTTTAGGAGGCTGTTGTTTGTATCTTCAAGGTTAGTAAAGGCCAACCTCTTCTGTGCTAGGAGTGGTATTCATCACAGTGGCCTTTCCTCTGATGAGTCTACTTGAACAACCCAACTTCCTCCCCATGTGACTTTGGACTCTGGTCCTGTGAAGGTGTATGTCATGTTTGACTTCAGGGTGGTGTCCTAGGTGTCCACAGGTTAGCTTGGGTCCCTGGAAGCTGAGCCAAGCATCCAAGAGGGGCTGCTGTCCGTCTGTCTGTCTCCATCTCACACCCACCTCACTTGGCACAGGGGCTGGTGAGAGCTCTCACCAGGGAGCACAGTGAGGCTGTTGACTGCATTGCTTTGCCCCCCAGTGCCCACGTGGAACAGGAACGCTCTTGAGCAGTTCTCTCTCCATCCCTTTGAGGTTTTCAGAGCATCTGTACAAGTTCCTGATCTCCCTTTGTGGCCTCATGCGTGTTGAGGCAGCCTGGGAATTTGTGGGGAAGCAAAATGAGGTGTTAGTTGTGTCTTGAGCCACTTTGCACCAGGAAAAGCTGCAGTTCTTTGTGCTGCAGAGTCTTACCCAAAACAGGAGGATCAGGCTGGTTTGCATAGTGTAGACAGCTGAATGTCAGTGAGACGTTTGTCTTCTTGGTCTGTGTTCTCCTGTACCCTGCTTTAAATGAACAGCTCTAACGTGACTTCATCCTGCTCTTGCAAGGATGGTCTGTCTGTGTGTGTTTTCTTTTCCTGCTGTAATGCAGGAAATATTCCTGTAATACAGGAATACATTTTTTCTTGAAAATCCTTGGAAAAAAGCGCTGAAGGCTGCTTTGTGTGCCCTCTGGAAGAGAGGTTTGCTTCAGTGTTGGTGCCTGCGTTCCAGATGCTGCTGCTTTGCCCTGCTGCTGTGCTGGAGAGGGGGCAGCCAGCAGCTGAGCAAGTTTGATCCGTGGAGTGAGCTTCAGGTGGTGCAAACAGCTTTTCAGGAGCTTCTCTTTATCGTGGGCTCCTGTCCCTCTGTCTGATACCTCCAGTGACATGGGGTCAGCTGGAGTTCGGCGCTGGCATTGGCAGACCTCACCACAACCATGTCCCAGAGACAAAAATTACTTGGATTTTTCAGAGGTACACTGGGGAAGTCCCATGGATGCTGGGAAACGAGCTGGTGCTTGAATGCCACAAGCGCTTTGCTTCAGGAGGGTGTTTCTTATGCTCCCACGGCTCTCCTCCGGACATCAGGATAGTTCTAGGCTTGGTGTGTCCAGGCAGGACCATCCCTGCCCGCAAACACAAGCACCAAAGATTGACAGCTTCCTGAGGGGCTGACCTGGGAGGAAAACCCAGTCCTCCATGCTCCTGGCACGGTGTCTTCAAAAACAAATCGTGCTGCTTTCCTAGAGCCTGCTGCAGGTAATGGTCCAGTGGGTAATACCTCTTGGACTCAACGAAGCCATACTCTCTACGAGATCTCCGTCCAGCTCTGATGTAGTGTGTATTTCTGCAATCTATTTTCCAAATGCTGCTGTCACAAAGCACGTGTGGCCTGAAGGCCATGGTGCACCCCACAGTGCTGCTGGGTCCTTGGCCCTGGAGCCAGACTTGGACATGGGCTCACACTGGTTGGAGGTTGGATTTCTGTGCTTAGAAGCGCAGCGCTGCAGTAATTAGCTACCAAATGTGTTTTGTCCTGCTCTGCAACACAACTGTATGTCTGTACTTTTATTTCTTTCCCTCTTGTGTTTTTGCCAGGCAAATGAGGTGACTGACAGTGCTTACATGGGCTCAGAGAGCACGTACAGCGAGTGCGAGACCTTCACAGATGAGGACACCAGCACACTTGTACATCACGAGATGCACGACGAGGTAGAAACAGACAGTGCCATCGACTCCACCGTGCACTCGGAGTTCACAGATCCCATTGAGGAGCCAGAGCATGGGTGAGTGGGGAGGACGAGGAGCAAAACTCACCGTGTGAGGCAGGGAACTGGGAGCAGACCAAGACCAAGGGTTTAAAATGAAGTGGGCTGGGCCTATCTTGCTGAAACTGGTTGGTTTCTTTGTATTTGTAACTTCATGCAAGACCAAAATAGCTCTTCTGTAAGAATAATGACAATTAGACTGCATCATGTGTAGGCTGATTTGGAACTTGGCCTGGCAATCTCTTTGAGTTAATCGTTGCTTTGCCTTTGGGAGAAGTTCTGAACCCTCATTAGCATCTTTAACCTCTAAAATAAGTTCTCAGGTGATCCAAACACCTGAAATGCTTGCAGTTTTTAATCTATCACTTAAGACAGAAATGCAACATATAATTTTCAAGTCGGGAGGGGAACTCGCTGTATTCTTGTTTTACCTAAATACGCGTGTGCCCTTTGATGTGCAACCACCTCCTGTAATAACTAGTTTTAAACTTGTGCCTGAAGCACAGAAGTGTGAGCTAAGATCTTCTTCCCCGAATCTGAGCTGCTGCTGGCGAAACTGCTCCTGGGCCCACCTCGTTTCCTAGCTTTTGCAGGAAAAGTGGGTGTTGGAGTGAAACTGGGATGCTGGCAGGCAGGAGGGGCGGGAATAACAGTGACCCAAGAGCACAGGTCTGCACTGAAACCACTGGAACAATCATGGGTTAAGGTCTGCTAATACATGGAGTTGGTTTTGGCCAAAAACACATCACCCTGGCACGGTGAGCTGGTGAGGACATACAGTTCCCATTGCTTTTAGAAAGCATTGGACTTTCCTGCACCCTAAAATCACATCTGGGGATGGCAGGGATGCTGTGAGCAGTCAGTGCTGCTGGGTACTCAGCGCCGGGGACGAAAGGGTGCTGTGGATTAGAGAATAAATGAGATTATCTGTCTGGGCTCTTCTTGCCCAAGCACTCAGCTTGGTGACTGTTAAACTGGGATATAATGGGACGCTGAGCTCCCCAACCACAAAGCAGAGGGGCTTCAGAGGGGTCATGGCAGCCTGCGTGCACTGTCATCCCCTGGGGAGACAGACATGCCTCGGATTCACCTGCCTGTAGGTACCAAATACTTTGCTGGGGAATTGATTCTTTAAGATTAGGTTCTTCTTGGGGTTCCCTTTTACTCCCAGTGTGGGCTTGGGATGGTGAAGTGTCCTTTGGGTGCTCTGTCCAAGCGCAGTGGTGCCTGTTGCCAGGTGTGTGAGATGTATGCAAGTAGCAGGTAGCCAAAAAATTCAAGGAAAAAGTTCATTTGGCTTCAAGATTTGGAAGGCTTGAGATGGAAACCTCTAGAAATCTCTTACTAAGTTGTATGGGCTGGTTTTGGTGCCATCAAAACCCAGGCAGGACAATAGTTTCACACCTCTAGTGCCCAGAGCTCTTCCAGGGGACAGTCAGTAAGTACAGGCTGACCAGCACAGCTGGGGGACTGAATCAGAGCTTTAACAGTGCTTTTCAGCAGCTGTTATTGCTCAGATGGTTTGAGCTTAAGTGGTTATTTAGGCTGAGTCTAGTAAAGATTAGTTGGACTCTTGATCTTGACATTTCTAGAGTGCCATTATAGGTGTATGGGAAATACTGTAGTATTTATTGCCCTAAGCCTGCTCAGGTCTGTGCAGTATGTATCAAACCACAGCCCCAGATTTAGAGATTTGGGGTTGGGTTTTGCTCCCAAGATAAAAATTCCACCCCCTGACTTCTATTCCTGGTGAGGTTTCCGATGCTTTTGGCATTGGTCTGCTGGATGCAGTGTCTGACTCACTGCTGGGGAGGCTGGTTCCCGCTTCAGGAATAGTGGCAGTTCCCTAGTGCGCAGGGAGGATGTGCAGATGCCCACAAGCTGGACTAGACTTGTCTGCACTTCAGTAGAGATCTGCTGCTGGTTTAGATGGAGGATTGATGTGTTTTTATTAGCGGGATAAGGGCAAATCCTTCAGATGGTGCAGGGTTTTGTCATAAATGGCTTATCTGTAATCTTTTCTTTCTGATTTAGTCCAGCAATCTAGTCACACCCCTGTTTTCCCTCTCCTAGCAAGTGGATGCAGATGGGGGCATAGCCTGAAATACCAGTTTTTATGATAATGCAATCTTTCTTGTTTTCAAGCATTGAATTTTGGAGAACAGTGCCCGTCCCCCCAAACACATACCTGTGGCTCAGAGGCACGTGGGCTGTTCTCACAGCCTGGTTCTTACAGATACCCTCTGCCTTGTTCCCCCCAGGTTTGAAACACTCTGAGGTCCTGAGCAGGACAGTCACAGAATCACAGAATGGTTTGGGTTGGAAGAAACCCTAAAGCTCATCCATTCCCAGCCCCCTGCCACAGGCAGGGGCACCTTCCACTGGACCAGGTTGCTCCAAGCCCTGTCCAGCCTGGCCTTGATCTGCCAGGAATGAGGCAGCCACAGCTTCTCTGAGCAGCAGTATCCATAGCTTCTCTGCTATCTCATCATCCTCAGTCCTCTGAACATGAAAATACTCTGAATATAAGTGTGCATACTGCTGTGGTGGTTTGACTTCATACAGCTGTGGAGAAACTACAAGAAACCTGGGAGAGGGGATTTCGACAAGGGCCTGCAGGGAGAGGCCAAGGGGGAATGGCTTTAGTCTGCCAGGGGGGAAACTGAGATGAGCTCTTAGGCAGAAGCTCTTCCCTGTGAGGGTGCCCAGAGAAGCAAGGGACTTCCCAGAACCTGTGCTGGCTGTGTTCAGGGTTTAGGCATAGGCTTAACGCACTACAGCCTTCTGGATCTGGTGTCAAAAACACATGAAACAGCATTCCCTGCTCCAGGTTTGCCATGTACAGCCTTTTCCCAGCAGGAGCAGGAAGAGGGCTCCTTTGTCTTGCCAGAGAGTCTGTTGCTGCTCCATTTGGCAGCTGCCTGTAAAGCACTGGGATTTGAGGCACTGGGAGGGGAGGTGATGGTGTTAAACCCCCATATGCTGGGCACTTGATAGGATTACACAGCAACAAGCAAGTGAGTTGAGGGAGGGGATTCTTCCCATCTTCTGCACTCTGGGGAGACCCCCCCCGCAGTCCTGATCCAGCTCTGGGGCAGCAGCACAAGAGGGACGTGGAGCCGTTGGAGCGAGTCCAGAGGAGGCCATGGAGATGCTGCGAGGGCTGGAGCAGCTCTGCTCTGGAGCCAGGCTGAGAGA
>JANRGW010050818.1:0-18768 GCA_024733675.1 Psilopsiagon aymara | reverse complement strand
GTGGTAGCAGTAGTGGTTTGTGTTATACCTCAGTTATTAAACTGTTCTTATCTCAACCTGTGGGAGTTGCATTCTTTTGATTCTCCTTCCCATCCCTCCAGTAGCAGAGGGAAGAAAAAGGGGGAAGTGAGTGAACAAAATGTGTGGCTGATTTATGGCTTAAACCACGACAAACATTTAGGAAAACGAGGAATGAAAGACGGAGAAAGTGATTTATACACTCAAAGGACTCACCGATATGGTACACATTTGCCGACTAATCAATATCTTAGCAATGCCCCCATCTGGTGGCCAGGTGGGAGATTTTGCTCACTCAGGTAAGAGACACAGAAGGGGAAGTATGCATCCACTCAGAAGTGCCCTTGCTCCCGGTGTTTCTACCTTGAAGCTTTGGCAAAAGATAATTCAGGAGGTGACTTTATCCCTCTCGACCTGCCCGAAGGCCACCAATTCTTCCTGAAACACTCACCAGCCTGCCACGGGTGTTAGGAGGAGATGGACAATGCATTATCGAGTAACTGGCCAGTATGACCTGAGGGAGGCAACTTTCCTAGGAAAGCGGCTAAAAAGGGCTTAATCTTTCCAGTATCAGCAGAGGAAGCCCTCCCAAGGGCAGTTGCCCATTTCTGTCACAGTTTGGAGGATGACCATCAGGCAGTGACCCATGTGATCTGACCATCAACAGCCAGCCCATCTCACCAAAAGAGCAAATGAAGCATAATCCAGGCTGGGGAAACCTGCTTTTCTGAGGTTTGGCAGACTACATCCCAGGTCTTCACTCCAAATTAGCTAACATAAATTGGTGTTACCGAGCTACTGACTGAAGAGCCCCAGTGAAGAGATGATCACCGGTTTTGTTTAATCAGTTAAGTAACCAAGGCCTGAGTGATCTTCTCTGATGAATCTGAGTCATTATGGAAACAAAAACAACACAGCAATTCCAAACTGTTTAGGAAGTAGATTTGTTCTTAGTCATTTCAAAGGGATCCATTTGGAAGCTTTTGTAAAAGACAGGTAATTTTAAGGTCCTATGTCAGCCAGCTCTGGAAAAGCTAAGGAACAGTGTAACTCTTATCATTGCAAAGACACAATTATGTCAGCACCAACATATCCTAAATTGCCAGTACTGGATATTTAGCTTCAAAGACTTTCAATTTGCCAGTTACCTTGATATCCTGTACTGTCTTTTTGATTTAATTTTGATGGTCCACCCAAAAAGTTAAAATCAGGATTTACTTACACATGGCATTTCAAATAAGGAGCCCAGATAAGGGGCGACCTTTCCAAAAGGGAAGGACCTCTAAAAAATTGATTTTGCAATTGATTCTGGTTCAGTCTTTTTCAAGGTTTGCAAGGTTCTAACTGAGACGCATGGCAACTGCATGAATAAGATGTCTTCCAACACTGCAAATAAAAAGAGGCTCCAGGCAGCGTCTGGCAATGGATTAGACGTTTATAATACCACAATAAATAAAATTACCTAGATTGCAAGGCTTCCGGTAAAATGATGTTTTAGTGATTCTCATGATGTACTAAAGATGTGACCTGCCTGTCACATTGAATTAATGAACAGAATTAAAGCTGGCTTATTGCAGTAAATGAACATGAGAAGAAATGCTAGTGAGAGGTTACAATTACTCAGTCTGCAACTGGTTACCGAGATTAGAAACTAAAACTGCAACAAGCAAACCTGGCAAGCAGAGGAGTACAGCTTTTCACGGCACTACATCCTTTTCCAATTGCCTAAACCAATCTCCGCATTGGTTTTAATACTAAAGTAAGGATAACAAGAAAGGGAAACACTAGTAATAAAATATCAAGGAGGAATTATACTTAGTTGCATTTGTCTTGCACAACTTCAGTTGAATTTGGAGAAACACTGTCATTAATTTGTATTTATTTGTTTAGTTAAGTGCTCACACCAGTGGCAAAGCTCTGAATCCCAGCCCTTATCCAGGCAAATTCTCCGTAATATTCCAAAAACAAAGAAAACAAAACAAAACAAAAACAGGTTTCAAACACCGACTTCGATCTTCAAAGCATCTGTTTGTCTACTACTAAGTTTTTCCCTAGAAACACTTTTCCAAACGTTTTGTTATCATTTTTCTTACTTACAAACATACTACCTGCCATAACATGAGGCTATAGCAGTGTCATGGGTTCAGCAGTAGCAGTCATTTTTCTCATTAGCAGTATTATTGTTAAAGTAATCAGGTTACCTTTCTGATACTTCTTAGCATATATAATCCCAAATTTCACATTTTAGAAATAGTCCAGCATTAAAGTTGACATTTTCAAGTTGGAATATTTATAAAGCTCAAGTTCTCAAGACCACAGAAGATAAACCCCACTATTATCTGCATGGTAATGCTAAGCAGTAACTCAACTAATTTCTTCAAGGAAAACCAAATGACCCCCTTCCCCCCAGTTAGTTTAGGAAAAGTCCCCAAACAACAGGAGTGCTCGAAGGTATTACAAGATTAAGCTCTTTGACTAACCCTTGCCTAAGTCATAACAAAAGCAGTCCTTTAGTGGATGACAGACTGATTTTGTAAGATATAAAATACTTTATATCATCACCAATTCACCAACTTCTGTCAGGATAAATGAGGTCTGATAAGAAATGCAAAAAAAAAGTTTTAGTTTGAGTTCCGATTTATTTCTTTTCTTTTTTTTTAATTCTGAAAACAAAGTTGTTCTGATTCCTTGTTTCAAAAGCCAAAATGGTTCCAAGTGTTGCAATTGTGCAAAGAAATCCAGGAAGCTGACCTCCACAAAGGCAGACAACATAACACTAAGCCACATGAACATAATTAAGACTCCAACCTCAGTTTTGAGCTTTGAGCTGCCATAGATCTGTGCTCTAGAGCATATGTCCCTGTGAGGAGTCCAAGCCAGTATCTCCAGCTTCAATACAGGATGCTGATACTCCCATGCTTCCTGGTACAAATTTAGACTCAAGAGAGTATCATAGAGATTGGAGAATACACTGGGTTGGAAGGGGTCTCCAGATGACACCTAATCAAGATTCCTGCTTAAAGGAGAGAGCACTGCAACATTAGATTTGGCTGCCTAAGGTCATACCTTCCCAATCCAGTCTAGCTCTGCTCAAGGGTGTTTATTTATCCTTTTAATCCTACATGACAGATATTCCATCAAGCTAATGCTAGATCCTGGAGTTCACACAACTTCAGCTTTCACCATACAGTCCCTTTAAACAACCAGGGGAACTCGTTTAAAAAGGTGGACATTTAAACCCTGGAGCCTTCTGAGCCCCAAGGCAACCCTTGAGTACAGAGCTACCTAAAGCCTAGGGCTTGCAAACCAGTGGTCTTGAACACTGAAATATGTATATGTTTCAGAGATGCAGGAAAGCCAGAACATACGGTGTTTAGGATCTTCCATTAATTCATAGTTTTCCATAAAACCCTTACTCACTAGAAGACTTACAACTTGTGCCTTCTTACATTGCCTTCTGATAAAGGAATATTTTTCCAGTAAACATGTCTGAGTAATTAACAATTGTATTTTAGTAAACATGCATTTACAGCTCTACAGTGTCTCAGTGGGAATGCTAGTATTTTATTAACTACAAGTGCTTTACTTATTGGAGGCAAACAGAAAGGACAAATCCTGAGTCAGTTCCTTACAAAACCAAATAGTATTCCTACCCTAGTGTAGCTGTGCTCCAGATAGGTCATAGAACATGTGTAGACCACTACAGCCAGGACATACTAGCTCTTACACCCAGTTTTCTAACAACAGTTCCAGGATTTAATATGCAAAATGGACACTCAGGGAAAAACAACTGTAAAGTCCAAAATACTTAGCTTGCAAATTTTATCAGGTACAGCAGCTATTACAAAAGCTCAGTACCTGAGAAAAAGCCAGACCTAACATTTATGCATTCAACATTGCCATTAAATGCTGTTTCAGATTTACAGATAGTAAATTCATCACCTACAAGGAGCTATAAAACTATAAGAAAAATCACCATCTAAAAACTCAAGTCCAATGAAGCCAAGGAAATGCAACAATTAGATTAACTCTTCCTCCAAGTTAGGCATACATAGCTAATGTTATGACACCAAGCCAGGGAAGGAAAAAAAACCCACAATACAGCAAGATTAAAGATACACAGACACTGAAAACTATAGTTTAGAACACAGTGTTGAAGTTCTCATAACACATATGTAAACTATAGACAATTTGTCTTCAGAAAAAGAAACAAAATCAACAAGTTACAGCAGTTTTTATACTATTCGCTCTATTATAGGCCACTTTTGTTTACTACATAATGATGAATTGAATCCTACGGCATTGTTTCACTTTTGACCTCCAAATCTCTCCCTTCCCAGCTTTAAGGTTAATCTTCCGATTTTCAGGTTTATGTAGTCATTCAAGCATTCTGTATGCTGACTCATACTCTCGCCAAGAAAACATGTAAGGTTTGCAAATACTCTGAAGTTAAATGTTTCATTTTTTCAGATCAGCATTCCTTTGCCCACAGAAACAAGCAGTGTGGATTCATGCAAGAGGCTTCACAAGTATTTAGGTAGCTTAAAAATGAAAAAGCTTCATAATTCTGTTAATTTATGAGCCCAATCTGACATTGGCATTTCAGCAGATGTTTTCTGCAGTGACTAATTCTATTCCTTAAAAATGGAAAAAACCTATTCTTCGGGAACTGAAAAGCTGCCTCTGGCATCTGTAAGTACAGTTGAAAACTAAGGGACACACAGTTCGGCCTTTAGAGAACACACTACTTCAAACACTCAAAGCCTAGCAAGTTTTCTGTTATAAAATAAATCTACCTTGCCATATATTTTTTCACCCACCCATAGTAAATGGTTTAAGGTCAGGATTTTAAGAACTTCCCCCTCTTGACCCTCAAATCGTGAAAAATGCAATAATGAATATCAATCTGCTTCCACACCACCTGGAATCACAGCCTCCTTCATCATAGCTAAACATTTCCAAGCAATTACTCAAGCAGTGAGCAGCAACACAGTGGCTATATAATGTGACCGAAAGATCAGAAATTGGGACAGGATTTGAAGTCAAGTTGTTTGTTTTCTTGGTGTTCAAGTTTTGTTTATTTGCTTCCTTGCTTGTTGGCTGTGTTTATTTAATCCTAGTTAGCTGATTCCAGTGCTGTCATAACTGTACTGAAACACACTGGCACAAACTCATTTGGTTTAGGAACCTCTGCAAGCCTCAGGGCAAGATTTTGGTTGCCTGTATACAAAACCCTTAGCAAATACTCTGACTAGCTGCCACACTTCGGCATGAGAACAGCTTTACTAGCCTTGCATGAAGGTCTCACATATTGGTTAAAGAAGGGTTTTCCTTACAATTCAACTCATTATTTTGAATGTGCTTTTCAAACAGATCTACACAAGTAATGTGACCCCCCCGCAAACCACAAAACAGAGGATTTCCATCCCTCCTCAAAGGAACAGAGAACTGGGTTCTCTGGGAAGATTGGGAAAGCGATAGTAGGGTAGATCAGAGACAGGTGCCACAAAAGGTTATTCCCTTTGATATTCAATACCACACCGTTTAAAAGGAGATTGACAAGCCAAGTTTTAAAGGTTCCCCAAAGGAAAAGGGTATCAGTGTATATGACTGACAAAGCTGCTGCTCCAGAGACTAACAACGAAACTGAAGGCCAGACCTTCCTAGACAAAGTTGTTTTCAGGATTTTCTCCAGCTGCTTATTTCCCAGTCTCCCCTACAGCCTTCAGGTAGTTATTTCTTTGGATCCCTATATTAACTTCCAGTTCTACTGTCATTCATAACACCTAATGATGCTTGTGTAGTCAATGTTTTACATTTTTGGTAGTCTTTTCCACAAACTTTGGGGATAAACCAAATTGGGGGATATAATGAACTTCTGATTACTGTGCTACAATGAATACTGGATTAAGGCACCATTGCTCTTATTTGTTAAGTAGTTATTACATGTAGCTGCTTGGATACACTTCCCAGGCCATACATCATTTCACACTCCATATCAATATTTGTTTAACAATGAATTGGATAGTACATCCTTATTTTTTAGCCTTCGGTAGTAAATACTGTATGGTAATGAATGCCATTACCAGAATAAATCATCTCCAAATGCAATTATATTTTTATATATATCTCCCTTTGGAAGAATGAGACCCAGCATCTTTCATGTGGACCACTGTATATCTTACATAAAAGACATTGGAGGGTTTCCCTTGTACATGTGTCTGTTTTCCAGTGAGGACAATAAGTACCAGCAAAGTATTCCACAGTGTAGAGTACTATTAAGACACCACAAATCTGTCACCAAAATAAATTCCAGCATTTGACAATAAGCAAAATCTCTGAGAGATCCTTTCAGACAGATGTCAGTGGTCATTTCCTACTCATAGGGCAGTGTATGCCTATTTGCTCATTAGGGCATCATTAAAGCTTATCTGTTTTCCTAAGCCTTCGGAACTGCCTACTTTGAAACTTCAGACAGCTGCAATCACAGCTTAAAAGACTTATTTATCCTCAGACTTCTGCCCTTCCCCAGACATAAGGCCTTTCCTAGTGTGCATACTACAGATTCTTTTTCTGTAGCTTCTTTATATGTTTCTCAGCAGATAAAAAGGATTACAGTAAAGTGCAAGTAATCTGCTGACCGTACTGAGCTCTAACGTATTTCAGCCTGCATTCCCTGCCTCCACAATATCTTACCAAGAAAGGCAAGGACAGTTATGAGAAACTCTTGCACAAACTTACAATGAAAGCAGACAAACAGCAGTAATTTGAAGTAGGCAAATGCCCGAGCTTTGCATTTACGTGATCTGCCAAGTTTTGGCCAAACTGACCCAACTGGAGAAAGCACCAAATGATACCAGCGGACCCAGAGTATGAGACAGGAGGGCATGAGCCTGTCTTGTCAATCATGAGGTATTTTTTGAGTGCTTATACATTTTCCAGTGAGATTTTCTGGACTAAGGTCAGACATCTTTTTGGGGAAGCTTTAGTTAGTATGCTGCATTTTAACATAATACATCCAGCAAACACCTGGAAACCCCCAAATTATCAATATTATACAGATTGTCCATTAAATATACTTTGCAACAATGCAATAACAAAAAGTTAAACATAATACAAGATGATAAGTACAAGGAAATTCATTTCTATTCTGATGAGAACAGGAGACCTCAACCACAATAGCAGAAAAACATCTTTAGGACCAAATTCAATGGTAATAGCTTTTATTAAGCCCAATGTAAATTGAGTAAAAGCATGTTCTTTACATTTCAGTTTCATTTGAAAATAAGCCTAGACAAGATTTACAGGAAAAGACAAATGTATCCTGTATCAGTGGAAGCTTATCAGGAGAGTTACAATATTTTTCCAGCATAATTATGCACCTGATTTACTTCCCAAGTTAAAAAAAAAAGTGAAAACCATTAAGTGGCACTTAACACTACACTGAACTAGTCTAGGCTTTTGAATACTTGGTGACAGAAGAATCAGAACCCAGAAAGCAATCATAAGTGTAAAAATAAGCTAGGAAACATTCCCATTCAACCTAATTTGCCATTTTACTCACCACTTAGCAACGCCTAATTTTGCTAATGCCAAATACTCTTTTCTGTCTAATTCAAGAAAACAATGCAAAGACATCTGTATTTATGGACCTCCTCCATTAATTAACACATGGTCACCCCATAGGATACTGACAATTTTATACAGTTGTTCTTTGTGCTTTGTTCATTTATCTTGAACCAAAATTACTCAGATAAGCAGTAATTTTAAGCGCTATTCCTTGGCTTTCTCCAAACACCTGATCTGTAAAACCTGGGTTTTGGGAGCTGATTCGGAGAAAACTCCAGGAACAAACTCACCAACCAAGTTCAGGTTGACAAGCAGGTATTCTTTATTATGGCACCAGAAGACACGGGGGATAGCTCCTCCTAACCTGCGTCCCTGTATTGCCTCACAGGCCATCCTTATACAGTCATTTGGGCATACATACAAACAAGAAGGAGGTGGTGGTCTTTGAAGGTTGTTTAGTTCTTCCAATAACCTTCATCACTGCTGGCAGTCTTTGAAGCACCAACTTAATTAACATAACCGACATAGCAATCATCCTGTCCTTGTACTTACTAGGTAGTTTAACTGCTCCCATCCTGGACATCTGCTAGTCCAGGATACTCCCCAGTAGATGTGTACACCAACTTAATGGGTTCATTAACACAGAAATCATCCTGTCCCTCTACCCATCAGCCAGTTTCACTGTGCCCATCCCCAGGTCCTGTTTTTCTATTGTTTTCCCCACACTTTTTGTACTAAGGTCCTAAGGACCCAAACCTTCAGGTACCAGCTCTTTTCCATTACAGAGCCACCAAACACAGCCTTACCCAGAACTGATTACATTTGGTGCCTCCTTGTCTCAGAACGCTGCAGAAGTTCAGAAAACTCATGGTGTATTTCTGTGAACAGCTTGAACACGCTGCCCATTACACAATGCACATTTGCATTAAAGAATAAAGATATGAACACCCTTAGGGACCGGAGGGAATACGTTACACATATTTGTTGAAGACCAGCTGTCCTCTGCACATATTTTTTTTCAGGAAAAGAACATTTCCTAAGATGAAGTAAAAATATTTCATGTCCATCTTCAACAGTTTTACAGACACTCGAACCATAATAAACCCCTGTCAGAAAAGAGACATTGTTCTTCATGTTCACTTAACACATTAAACTAAAATGTGGAAAAAGGGCTCACCTATTTGGACATATGAGTAATTTACAAGCATTTATTTGAAAAATGAAATTGCATGACATCCAATGCAGCAAGAGAACCCTTGAAATCAAGCAGGAAAATAAACATGGCTTAACTCCCAGCTCAACCACTTGGTTGTTTTGCTTGGGGTTTTGTTTTTATCCTAGTAAGTACAAAGGATGTTCTGAAGCCTTTTTGGCAGTGTATTCCCGTGTTTCTTTAAAGACAATGTCTTCTTAAAGACTTTTAAAATCCTTTGTATCCCTGATCACTGTTCCAAAGTTGCTCCCCAGCACCTTCAGTGCATTCTAAGTGACTCCTAGAATTTCTTATTTCTATAAACCAAGCACTTAACCTTACTCGAGGAGGATGGAAGAGTAACTTACTCAGAGAATCATGGAATAGTTAGGGTTGGAAAGGACCTTAAGATCATCTAGTTCCAACATCTCTGTCATGGTACACAGCAGCAACTCAAGCACAAACCAATTACAAAATTGCATCTGCTAAAAGGCCTTAAAATATGTGTAATTAGAACTGATACTAACATCAAAGCTTTCACATTAAATGAGCGCTTAAATTTACTAGCTTTTTCAGCCAAATCAAATTCCCACAGCCTGTTCACATACTGCAAACACCTATGCAACAAATTGAATATTTTACATATTCAATTCCTTTGTGTAAATAAATTCAAGGGATTGGAGAGCGTAAGTGTTACATGTAGAAAGAATGCTTCCTAAACTTATAACATAGACAAATCATCATGAATTTAGGACCCCTGACTGATTTTCAATGTACTTTAATTTGGTGATATATATGTACTAGAGACTTATTGAGCAACCCTTAGAAATACCAGGCCCATTTTCATTTTCTGCATCTGAGTTGGAAGTATACAAGCCTGTGCTCTACAAGGTAAAAAGAGTAAAAGCTTGGGTCTTAAGGAACATAAACTGTAAGTAGCAGAGGATATGAATGTCTACATTTCAGTTATATATTACAACATCATGGAAAGCATATTAGATAAGCCCGCTTTAATGATACAGAAAAGAGCTCCTCTGTTTCCTTCTCAGATCTCATCCTTGTACAAAAACTGTCAGTACCCTAAATCTAAAAAACTCCAGAAAAATTCTGTTATCCCATCACTTGCGTGGTCAACTTACAAACTGGTAGGCAAACACCAAGACATCCTTGACCTGGATAAATCCTGGGAGCCCAACTGGTCAACCAAAGACACTGCCAAAGCAACAATGACTCATTCATAAGGAGCAATTTCCTTGGGTGCCACCTTCATCACTACAATCGGTCTGACAGAAGTGAAGAGAGAAACTGCTAGTTCTCTGAAAACAGCACAAACCTCTGAGGAATTCAATAAGTTAGAAGCTCTGCTCAGGATATATGCAACAGCAGATATCTTGAATTAATGCACTCACTACTTTTTCTATTCTCTCCTTTTCACAGAGAGAGTCAAAGATATCACTGGGTCACTACCAAGAGGTTGGTAACTCTTACGCTGTCAGCTAGATCTGCAAACAAAAGCAGCACTGGTGAAACTAGAAAGATGCTCTCCCAGTACAGGCCTCTGGAATGGCAATGAAATCTCAATCCTCAAAACCTGCACTTAACACAAACGGCTACTATAGCAAAAAAACAGTTTCAGCCAGTAATCACTTCTTATCCTTCCTACTACAAATAGACTTGAATCAACAAGCAATAAATGGCCAGGAGAGTATTTGAGCGCAAATGAAGGTGTAACTCTGCCTTTCACAGCCGATTTACTGGTTTGGGAAAAAAGCCTGATTGAAAGCAAGAAAGTTACATTTAAAACACAAGGGAACTGAGCTCCGAGAAACTAGTGGTCTGCTCTGAAGAGGGGCTTAGTGGGAGGAGAACAGGGCTGCTTCATTTCCTGTCCCTAGTGAAGCACTTTGTTTTGATGCTAGAAGACCCAGCACTTATTTTCTGCAGGCTTAAACTGAACACCTTACAAAGCCTATATCACCGTGGCCCACTGCATTGCTCTGAGCACCAGTTGGGCAGACTGCTCCTCTCTGCTTCCAATTTACATAAACTTAAGAGACCTAGGAGATGGGAGAGAACCACGAGAAGGAAAACACAAATACCAACATGCTCAAAACACTTGTTTCTGTAGTGCTCTAAGTTTAAAACAAACACCGAAGAGAAACTCCATCCTGATTAAGTAACTTCACAGCAAAATCTGTGGATCACCTTAAAATGCCAAAAGATTCTAAGCAGAGCCCCCATTCAGCCACTGACAATTTCCAGCATAGGTAGCTGGTTAACAAAAAAGGCAGTTTAGACACCCCCCACATAGGCTTTAGCTACTATCAATCTTGAAACTGCTGGCCAGGTCAAACTGTCACATAAAGCAATCTGTAAAGAGTTAAGATCAAGGGGCTTCTACTACAAGATAAACTTTGCCCAGGAATTTACATATTGAGAGTGGCACAAAGAATTAAACAGGTTTTGTTTTGGAAATAAACAACAGTGGAAAAAAACCAAATACATGAAAAATTGGAAAATGACTTGCTAAGATGACAACAGAGTGAAACTCGAAGTTCCTGGCAAGTAAAATCGCAGTTTAAGGTAAATTGCTGGTTTGCAATTTGTATCAAGGACAAAACCAGGTGAAATGAAGACACCTCAAGAAGTTTGCCAACAAGGTGCGGAGGGGGGAAAGCTGGTCAAAAAGTCGAGCTGTGAGGAAACGTCTTAACAAAAATCAGTTCTTAGATCGTTTCTCCAATATGTCAAAGGATCATTTTGGCCAGCTGCTGTCTTCTAATACACTACCATTCCTTCCTTTAATGGTATTGCCCAAATACTTAATAAATGCATCGTCTGTTTTGTCACCCAGTTCATTACTGAAACATTAAATAGAGTGGCAAGTGAGATGCTTGCTGAAATGCACTCTGTAAATGGGGACATTCTGACATGGAAAAACACTCTCGAGATGGCCAGCTCTTTGAAAAGCTGCATCCAACTCCATGTGGTTATTATTCCTTGAACTACTGTTTCCCAATCTTACTTATGAGAGCATTATGTGAAACATGAAAAGCTTTGCTGTGCTCAGTGACATCTACCACTGCTGCTGCTTTATGCACAAAGCCCTTATCCGTCCTGTGAATAGATTAGGCTGCTCCAACAAGATCTCATGACAACTACATAATGGCTGTTGCTCATGTCCAAAGTTTTTGCCATTTGCTATGGTTTTGTCTCTAGAAATCAATTAGCACTATGACTCATTAATAGTTTGGTGGCTCCTCATTTTCACTTTAAAAAGACTAGGCCCCCATTTGCCTTTTTCCCAGGCTTCTTGTATACCACCTATGTTTCCAAGGTAATAGAGCTATCTTCTACCGTGGCATTTCATCAGCCAGATAATATTTTGTATTTAAATATCAAAAGAGTTTTATAATTAAATCCAGTATATCAAAACCACCAAAAAACCCGAAGAAATCTGCTAGCTGAAAATGCTTTTGATAAAAGCAAAATTAATACCAGAATAAACATCCAATTAGAAACTTATTACAGGCAAGTTAATTTATATCAAACAATTAAAAAAATAACCACCCTGTTTGAAACTTAATTTGTTCTTTAAAATACACAACATATATCTACTTGGCTTGTTTAAAACCTGCATGATGATTCACAGCAACACATTAAGTTACAAATTTCAGGTAGGCACTGTTTTCAACAGCAGGAGGGCATCCTACAAAACCTGAGCACAACTCAACAGTCAGTGCTCATGCTTCTATAACCAAGGTGGAATGAAACTCTTCAGCAAAAATATTCCAACTTTCCCAAAGTATCGTTCACTTCATATAAAAGGTACTTCTTCAATTTGGTCTTTTAGAAGTGATACACAAAAACCCCCAACATCTCCTGTTCCTAATTTCTTTGACTACAGGCAGATTTATCCCTGCTGCGTGTTTGATGAGTAACTTCACATGCACTGTATCTTCTTTCAGCATACAAAAACCTGAAAGCCAAAGTGTTGCTGAGTTCTACACAGGTGAAAGCCATAATTACTCTTCCTACACAGGCAAAATAAGCTAGCACAATCTAGTTGCAAAGTGCACTCGTGGGCAGGTCCCCACTCTTTTGCTGTGCATTAGTGGTAAGTACTGGTACAAATTTCTTTGAAGACATAAGCACTCAAAACAAATGAAATATACCCATCCACTAACGCTTCTTATGAATTGTTAAAAGATATGAAATATTAAAAGCAGTTAAATGTGAAGAATAGACACTGGGGGGAAAAAAGAGACAATGCTCTTCAGAAAAGCAAAACTCCCTCCATTAGACCAAACTGATGCTAGAATAACAATTTTAATATGCAATGCATAGAGTCTGAAGTGCATATAACGTAAAATATTGTAGATCCAGACATTTTTTGTACCCTAAAAAATAAAAACAAAACAAACCTAATCTTCCCTCCCATATTTGGGCTATGATGCATGGCCAGACTGAGCCTGCATATATCAGGAAGGAGAATGCAAAATGGAACATTCCAGGCTACTACATCTTTTCCCATTTTAGACACTCGCAATATGGAGAAAACTTTTCCTCAAGCATTTGGAGAGATCGGAGCAGCTATCCTTGTCACCACTGCAGTGAAGAAAGGTACCACAATATCTCTGTAGGCAGTTGAGTTCTATGGGAGGCTTCCTGCAACCACTGCAGTCCCCTCTTTCAAAGGAGATCTTTTACATAGTAATAAATACCTCTACACATCTCATCAGAGGAATAATAGCATAAAACTAACCAAAACCAAACTCCATAAAACCAGAAGGACCTCTTACTTTACTAGACTTCTGCTGGCCCTCAGGTGACTCTAAAATAGCACTGCATTCTGTATTACAGGTGTGACAGAGAGCATGGCTTCATTAAGGGAAAATTGTGCCTGACAAATCCAGTGGCCTTATACATCAGCATTGGTGGATAAGGGAATAGCAACAGATGTAATCTACCTGGACTTAGGCAAAGCATTTGACATCGTCCCATATGATATCCTTGTGTCTAAATTGGAGAGGCATGGATCTTAGGAATAGACCACTTGGAGAAAAAGGAAAAGGATGAACGGTGACATTCAGAGTTGAGGTCAATAGCTCAATGCCCAAGTAGAGATCTGTGATAAGTGGTTTTCCTCAGGAATCAGTAGTGTGACCAGTGCTGTTTAAATTCTCTGTTAGCAGCAGGGACAGTGGGATTGAAATGCAAGTTCCACAGTGACAAGGGTATGTTTTCATGTGCATTTAATTTTCAATTGCTGAAAAGATTTATGAACCATAATTATCTTTACAAAACAACACAAACACAGTAAGATACAGAGGAAGATGACAAACTGAGTAAGAAGCAAAGGTTCATGTGGGGTCTTTATGTTTTGGCACTAGAAATCAAAGATGAGCAACTTATACATAATCTGGCTGATAGTAAGACTGTACCACAAAGAACAGTAATTTCAGCTGTGGTCTATCGGTTTACAGTGTTTTGCAATCAGTTCTAACAATTGCAAAGGTGGCTGCCTAGCAAATGACTTCTCCTGTTACAGTTAGGAAGTGCCTTTAATGTTAATGCAGATGCTATGTTTGCTGAGACTTTCTCTGCCGAAGTGATTCAGTAAATTCGGAAAGGAATCAACATCCAGCTGTGACTAAAAATCCTTGGTGGTAAGATTTAATAAATACTGTGCATCCAAAGCATTTTTCTAATATACATTTGTTTCCCTACCAATCCTCCTCCACCCATCCCTCTCTTCAGTGCATTTCTGCTGGATGCATAATGTGGTCATTGAGCTCAAAATCAGGAGATACCCGAGGAAATACATCTCATTGTCTTGCACAGTTGGAGGCTGACTCCTTTTAGCCCCAGCTCACACGTGTATGCAGGAAGTGTGCAAGGTGCAACTGCAGATTTCAGGCTGAGGCTCTCTGCCATTACAACATTTTTTTTACCATCTTTCTACCTGTAGACCACTGAGCAATTTTGATGGTTTGAATTACAGACACCCTAGGGAATTCTGCATTCATAGATCAGTGCAACACATTCAAATTTCCTTTTCTTTAGCACTTCTCACTTAATTCAAGGACCCTTAAGTGAACAATCCTCCTCTTACCTGTACTATAGCAACAGAAACTTGGGTGCCTTTCCCATCAGTGACAGCATATACTTTGAAAGCAATTCGCTGTGGGCTTGGGGGTCTCTAAAACCTAAAGCAGCTGCACTGAAGCCTAGTAGGACATCCATGCATCACCCCTCCTCATCTGAGCAACTAATGAATTGCCAGATGCAGGCATAGCACAACTGTCTGAGGATGTCAAAGAAACTCTAGCAATAATAATCTTTGTAATTTAAACATCTTTGCAGAAAGCCCTTAATATGTGGCATTACTTTGTAGAAAGAGTTCTGCATAGCTGTGAGATAACATATTCGACTTAAGCTGGCAATGATCATGTCTCTATCTGTATATCAGCAGACAGACACTCCAGTGATTAATTATCTTTTATCACATCTGGCAGTCTAATCTTTTCTCAGCACATGAGTTTGTGGTTTTTAGGAGTTTTTCAAATAGTTTGTGCCCTTCAAAGATCCTTCAAAAAAATCACCTTCAACAAAAAGTTGTGAGGGCTCCCCCCAAAACGTTAGCTCTCCTTAGACAGCCAGCATAAAGAGCTTCCTATCAATAGTATGAACCTTCTACTTCAACTCTGAATTTGACACACTAGTTGAAACTCGGTTCAAGACATCCACTAAGAGTATCAAGCTTTATCATCTAGTTTATTAAAAAGGATGTTAACAGCTATGTAATGTGGATGAGGAATGAGATATTATAAAATTACAGAAGAACTTAAATATTTCTGATTTTTAAAAGTAGCTGTTGTGCTTTTTGTCCTGAGATTTACACTATTCAATTCCAGACTTATTGAGAGGTGTTTGTCCTACAATTAATGAGATATTAGCATTATATCTTAGGTTTAAGATTAATATTAAGCTCTACAAACCTATATTAAAATCAAATTGATGCTTAAGCTTTATGAACTAAGTCGTGAAGAACTAACCTAGATGATCAGGTGTTTACAGTGATCCAAAATTTACCACTATTGAGTGTTATACTATGAGGACAAAAGACCTAACTCGAACAAACCACAAGATCATGACTTTAATTAGCTGTTGTAGTTTAAGCCCAGATGGCAACTCAGTACCACGCAGCCTTTTGCTCACCCCCTGCTAGTTCCCCTGGAAGGGATTGGGAGGGGAAACAAAAGAATGTAACTCCCATGGGCTGAGATAAGAACAGTTCAGTAACTAAGGTATAACACAAACCACTGCTGCTACCACCAATAACAACAACGATCAGGGAAATACAGGGGAAGAGAATACAACTGCTCACCACCTGATACCAAGCCTGATCCAGCAGTGAACCCCAACCCTTCCAGGTCCCTGATCTTAGTTTCACATCCTGGGCATGATTTGCTGTGGTATGGAATGCCTCTTTGGTCAGTTTGGGTCAGGTGTCCTGTCTCTGCTTCCTCCCGGCTTCCCCTACTCCCTGGCAGAGCATGAGGCTCAGAAAGTCCTTGGTCAGAGTAAACATCACTGAGCAACAACTGAAAACATCAGTGTTAACAGCACCGTTCCCAAACCAAAAGTCAAAAACACAGCTCTGAACCAGCTACTAAGAAGGAGAAAAATGACTGCTACTGCTGAGCCCAGGACACTACCACTTGATAACATATCTTCCATCAATTCTAAAATACACTGGACAAACCACATCTCCCCATTTTATAAAGTGCTTGTTGGGTTTACAAAACAAATCCTCTGGCATTTGTGGACATAAGGGATGTAGATGCACAGGCGTGGGCAACTGGGGGCTGCAGGAGGGGCAAGGGGCTGCCCAGAGAGGAAGCGCTGCAGCCACAAGCACGGGAGCAGAGATTCCCCTGCAGCCTGTGAAGATCCCTCAAGACGGCAGAACAAAATTGTGAGCAGAAAAGAGCAGCAGAAAGGAGCAATTCTGACCTGACCATCACCCCACTCTTCCCCCTAGAAAAGAAACCCTGTTGGGGAGTAAAGGAGTCAGAAGCAAAGGAGACCCTAGGAAAAGGCGCAAGGCAAGCTGTTGTTTTAACACTTGCCTTTTTCTTTCTAGCTACCTAAAACTATTTTATTTGGCAACAAGGTTTTTTCCCCAAGATGAGTCTGCTTTGCCCACAGAAGTAACAGGTAAGTAATCTCCCTGAGCTTTCTCACCCTATTTTCTCCCCTAAATCCTAAAGATAGGAAGAGCAGAGGGTCTGAATGAGTAGTTGGGTGGGGGTTCGGCTGTTACTTAAGGTTGACCCACCATAGCGGGAACAGCTAGATTTTTTGAGTAGTAATCAACTACAGCATTAGACTTTACCATTCTGAGCAGCACATACACATACGCCAATTAAGTGAGAATTTTTGCAGTTTGAAGTTCTAGTGCTTTTTTTGTTTTGTTTCTTGAACTTTTTTTTTCCTGGCATATTACAATTTTACTTTCAAGTTACATGCACTGATTTCCTTCTATCACAACAACTTTAAGATCTTAATACACATATAATAAACCAATATACCTTAAAATGTGTTCCCATAAAAGAAACCCTATCAAATCTATTATTCACTCAGTCCTGTTTCACACTTACCTAATTTTAGATTTAGATAAATTAATATAGAAAAAAAATCATGTGGCCACCATGTTTCACATCATAAGCCTGCCACTAAGTTCACTTAAGGTAACAGTCAACAGACACGCCTTTCATGAAGATGCAAGCAATTTATATAGATATATGCTGTCACTTTTGCAGTTTGAATTCTGTGGATCCAATTTGGTTTCTACTAGGTTAACGTAATGAAAGTCAAACTGCAAGTTGCTACATCAGTCATGCTGACTTCGTAGATATAATCAGTTAATCAATGTCTGGTTAAGCTTTTGATCCCAAGACACTGTTAAAAGTTGGCTGCAAATAAAAAATACCTACAGTTTGTAAGAGCCATTCTCAGTTACATGCTTGCAACGTATGAAAGTTGTACCAAGAGCCTGTCAGTTCATACATAGTGAAATAACTATAGGCATGTTATCAGTACAGTTAAAGGACAGATCACAGCTAGTACCTGTAAAGTAGCACTAGATGAATTTAGTTCAACCCCAAAGCCAAGAGCTAATCTCTCCAGAACAAGCTGCTGTGAAATGCATGAGTTCCTATGAAAAATTAAAATTACTGAAATGAGTTCAGCAGTTATGAACAGAAAATTTAAGCGTCACCTGTTTGACAATGAATAAACCTAACTGCTTCTTATTTCTACCCAGGTAGTTTGAAGAAAGTCTGATGCATTTAATTCAGTTCCCCCTTTCCAAAGTGTAGACTACCTACTGCAGACACTAGCCAGTAACTAATTATATGTGAGAAACTAAAGAGATGAAGCAAATCCCAGTATAGCACTACAAGCTCTGGAATATTATATTCTGACTAGTTTTCCCATTAACTTTCAAAGGCCATATTCCTTAAAACACAGCATCACGGGCTTTTTAAAGACTGAAATAAACAAAACCTGTCACTCTAAGCAATAACCATTTCTCATTGCCAACGTAATACCTGTGATAGAGGAATATTCTGAATGGAAAACATATACATGTTCAAGGATTGTACTGCTCTAAGTAGTCATGTGCAGCAACAGAAAATGTTCCTGCTGCAAAGTAATTCAAAACATTGATGCATTAAATTGTTTCTTCGGTTTTGTTTCTGAATCTATGAAATACACAACTGGCTCTTTCCTTCAGTATCAAGATAATTGAATTGTGTGTTTCATTAAAACCGAAGAACTGCGGAAACTAGAGAAAGGGTAATCTTGTGGTTTCAGCCATAAATCAGCCACGCAGTTTGTTCACAAACTTCCCCCTTTTTCTTCCCTCTGCTCCTGGAAGGATGGGAAGGAGAATCAAAAGAATGCAACTCCCACAGGTTGAG
>JANRGW010050817.1:0-43462 GCA_024733675.1 Psilopsiagon aymara | reverse complement strand
AAAAAACAACCCAAAACAACACAAACCCCTTTCACCCCCCCATTTTTCAGAGGCTTTATGTCCTTAATCCTAATGTACATGTATGCGCTGCATAAATGTGCCTGGGGGTGCATGCTATGTGCGTGTCTCACAAGTATGTAATTTTTATCCTCGCTGGATAAAAATGAATGTGCTAACAAAATCAATATGCACCTTCCTAAAGTAAGAATATTTTGAAATTGTTCTGAATATATTGGAGAATGTTGAGATGTTACATTTTGCTGAACTTTCTTTGTGCCTGTTCTTCATGAGGTTAATACCACTGAATTGTGTAAGTACCAGTTGCTGGTTAAACTGTGTATTGTCTAGGAACATACTATATCAAGCCCATTATTGCCACTGTGAAAGCAGAAATAAAAAGGAAAATTCTTTTTTCAATTAGTTCTTTACCTATATGAATCAGGGAAAAAAAAGGTGATTAGAAAAGTAGATTTTTGTTTCATCTGTGTGATACACAGTAACTGCAGCATGTCATAAATCTAATATTCCAACAGTACTTTGGTTATGACACAAGAGGTCTTTTATGTGTGATTTCTAGAATGCTAATAGGAAAACTTCAGGATGTTTACAAAAAAACCTTTTGCCAACCATGAGCAAGTAGAAAGTTCAAAGGTGCTTGTTTGGAAATGTCATGGTATTTTTCTGGCTGATGGAAGGTGACATCAAGAGTTGGTTGGAGATGGGCATTTGAAATGAATGCCAAGGATTTTGAGGAAGACAAATACAGAGCACTTTTAAGATTGAAAATGGCTGTTGCCTTTGGAGGTGTAGAAGAAAAAACATGTGGTCAGAAGAATAGAGCAAGAGTGTAGCAGCATTCCAGTAGATAGTAGGTAAAACCAGGAGAAAATTTCCCTACTTGAAGCCAGAAAAAAAGGAAGGTGGAAATAAGACATGATGGAAGGATTCCAGAATGACACTGCTTGTGTTACACACAAAAGCATCATGCTTTTCTGAGTTGATAACTGAGTACTTTGTACATCATGTATAAGTTTAACATTCTCTACATTAGTAAACAGACAAAAACTAGATTGTTTGGAAGACAGTATACTCAAAAATAGAATAAAATTAGAGATCCCTGAATGATCCAAGCAATAAAATGGGATCCAACCTATAAAAATAAAGATATTTAACTATTGCACCATTCCTTATTTTGTGTGCAGAAAAGAAACTTTAATGTAAGTGGCAATATTTGGGTTGAAAAACATGCTTTTGAGCATGTTTTTGAGTATTCTGAAGATCTGTGAGCTTTATACTTCAGTTGCAAAGTCTATGGTTGTCACCATTATATGAACCAGTAAGAATATGACAGTACGTCAACAGCTTGGCTGTTCTGTTATGTTAAGACTAATGCAATAGTGATAGCAATAGTGTGTCACTGCCTTTTCTCACTTGAAGTGAGCACTGCATCATACTGTATTTAAGAGAAGAGAAAGGTGAGAACTTGTGAAAAGTATGAATTTATCAGTATTATGAATCAATTCTTAAAGTAGTTAATGTCCCATAAAAATCATACCAAATCATGGAAAATTTTGGAAAATTTTCTTCTACCATATAGGGTAACTACAAGATCTGACAGAAAACTGAACTGTAAATCCTTGTATTGAATATATATGACTAGATCTAGAGTTCCAGAGAGTAACTTTGTAGCAGGGGAAACTAATAAAATACAAATATTTGCAAAATTTGAAGAAAGATAGCAGTTATCATGTATGCAAAAATGAAAACATAGGGATGATGATTTGGTAATAGTATCAAATAAGAGACATTAATGTAAACAGATCTTTCCCAATGAATTGGTTGAATTAAGCCTTTTATTTTGTCAGTCTGAAGTTTATAAACTTTTGTGGTTGTCGTCCTGTGTTAAGTACTAAAATAGGTCTGAATTTATGGTCTGGTTTATGGTCAGGCTACAATGGCTTTATGCATCATAAAGGTGATGTAATAGCCAAATCTCATATAATATATGTTTAAATGTATTCAAAATCAAATTCAAAGATGTTCTCTTTTAGGATGACGTTCAGTCTGGCCAAGATTCTTTGCCACACAAGACAATTATGGCACTGACATCGCAACCAAGGTAAAAAAATTGCATTTTACTTAGTGTCTGAGATTCTTTTAGTAATGTGTGTGATTTTACTACCTAGTAGGTTCTTTATGTCACTTAATTTTTTTTAACTTTCACTCACAATATAGGTAAAATTTAAAAAAAAGAAAAATAAAAGAAGGTAAAAAGGTTGTTTAGCTTATTATGCTTATACTGTTATGTCTAGTTGAAATAGAAATAGACACAGCACTTTACAGAAGTTTCTCACCATTCATTCAGCTGCAGCAAGTAAAGTGGGCTGTTTACTGTCTGCTTTTAAAGCATTGTAATTCTTAATAAATCATGCTTGAGAGCAGCAGTAGAAAATTTTAACTAAAATAATCACATGTGGCTCAATACTGTGAGCAAAGCCTTAGTTTTTATAAGACCTAAAAATTGCAATATATAAATGCTGCATTTTCTTTAAAATTAAGGTAGGGGATAAACTAGGATGCTCTTTTCTGAACTCAAACTTTCTACTACATTAAGAAGTCTTGCTTCTTTGTAATTCTTGAGAATTCAGTTTAAACTGACATCCTACCATGACCATTCAGTATCCAACCTGAAATAACTTAAAAATTCATTAAAAGTCAACTAATCCAAATAGAGAGAATAAGATGTATGTATATGAGAGCTGCTGTGTGTCTAAATTAATATGAATTGTTTTGCTTACAGACCAGAAGACTTAAGATTCATTTAAAAAGTGAATGCTATTTTTGCTGTTGTTAGTATTTAATTTATCTAGTTCTAGCTTGTTTCAAGGTAATAAAACTTATTTGCCTAATTCATGGAGGTGTCGGACTATTTAGCGCAGTTAACTTCTATTGTTAAAAATTCTAAATAGATTCTTCGGAAAAATGCGCAAAGCTTAGTTCTTGTCAGCTTTTGGAGGAAGCTGACTTCTGTCCTCGAAATTTAAATAAGTATGTTGTGTACATTTAGTATGAATAAAGCTTTTTTTCTAGAGCAGTTATACAGGCACACAAACTATTTATTTAATAGGACTTTTTTTATATAAATAATGTCTTTTATATTTAAATAATGTCTTTTAACTTTTTCAAAATATCCCTTCAGATTTCTCCCCTGAGGGAGAGGATTGTATATAAATATTAGTCTGAAGGCTAGTTTTGAAGTGGAACTTTCCTTGCCATTTGAGAATGGCTTTAACTTTTTTGCTTTCCTTGCCTAGGTTAACTGTTGAAATTTTCCCCATATGCTTTCCATCCCCTGGTATGACTTTTGTTTGCATCCACTGTTCCTTTTATCTCTCTGCCTAGAATGCTAAGTAAGTTTTTTTGTTTTCGGTGTTCATGCACTTCAGGCATTTGCTCGGGTTTCTCTTTCCTCTAAGACATATATAAAGTACATACACATGTCAAGCATTTTTATTTTAAAATCATTCTAGCAGCCTTTTGCTACTATTTTCTAAACTTGTCTTAACTAAGACAATAACATTGATAAATAATTGCTAATTTTAACCTGCCAGGTACTGTAAAGATTTATGGGAGATAGAATAAAGAGCAAAAAAAAATGTGTGAGGGAGAAGGGGCAAAGAAAGTTTTCAAGGGAATATTGATATTGCTGCCTGAAAATGTTGTGGGTTTATTTTTTGTAATGGCTTCCTGTTTGTAAACACTTCCAGGCGATGCTTAAATGCACAGTAATTCATGTTTCCTTTGTTAAAATTTTCATTTCAGTAACTGTCCAGTTGTTTTCTCTGATAAAAATAAGCTTAGTGTTTCTAGACTTCTAAATTGACCTCTTCTTGTAATCTGAATATCTCCACTAACATTATTACCATTGTGAAAAGTGGTATGTAAGCTGAGTCAGTAATTTTTGCTTCGATCTAGTATGTGAATATTACGACTGTACTTCTGAACTTTATAGTAGCCAGTAAAGATGTGAAATGTTAATTTCAGTAGAATATTAAACTCAATGCATTTTTTATTAAGGATTGCTGTGCTTAAACTTCGAAGTTTAAAGCTCTAATACAGAAGCTGATTTTTCATTTCAAATTCCGACTCACCAATACTGTAAAAAGACTCATTCTTTCAAGAACTTTATTATTTGGTTATCCTCTATTCATAATTATCTTTATTGTTCATGTCTGTAGCATGAAATTTTTAGGTTTCCTTCTGTTAATATATTCTAATATATATATTCTAATATATCATTGTGTGGGATAGAAATTAGGTTAAGGTAACCGTCAAGGTGTTACTTTTCTTCAAGTGGCTAAATGTTTAGTCTTTTGTAGTTTTGCATTTCCATGTCATGATTTTGAAAGAAAAAAAAAACCCAAAAAACCCGCAACAAAACAACCAGCTATATTGTCAGTTGATTATTCTTTTAAAAGTTTGGTTCATAGCACCTATAATTTTAGAGAGTTACTGATGGGGAGCTCATAAGATAATGTGTTTTTTAGTATTTTCAATCAATTTTTCTATTATTTCTTTTTTTACTGAGTTGATACTATCAATTTCAAATCGGACTTGCTTTTTAACAGGAAATCAGTTGGTAGTATGCTTTTTGCTCTTTCATCCAACCTTTGTTTCTGATGTTTCTTAGTTAAGTGTTCTCTTCGCTGCTTGTGAATATAGTAGTCATTGTGAGAACTGTCTGAAACTAACAGCCTATACAGGAAAGATCGTACAACTTGATTACATGGGGGAAAAAGGAAAAGAAGGAAAAATCTTTCAGCAGTCATTGCTCCAGTATGAAGTAGCTCCAGATTATGTAGATAAGAAGTATCTTTCAAACTGCTCCTAAGTAGGTGTCGCTTTTAATATATTTGATATTGTTTCCCCCCTACTTATGCGTCTTTCTCTGTAGGGCTCTGATAACATCTTTTTAGGAATCTGTTGTTAAAAGAAAAAAAAAAGAAAAAAGTGTTAATTCCAGGGAAATAGAAATGTAGAGTGTTCAGTGTCTTACTGTGACTTCGAATAACTAAGTGGTCGTGCAAGTCAGGCTTTGGAGTATTAAGGTTACGGTGTCTTAAATTGCGCACAACCCCTTGAACTGATAATGAATTTGCATCCTTTTTTTAAGAAAATGCTACTTCTATCTCTAAACCAAAGCTTTCACAAGATAATATCCAAATGGAACTACTTCTGGTCTTCTGAACTTAACAGTTGTTAAATTGTGTATTGGAGACAAAGCCTGTGAGTTTGCTGTTAAACTGGATGCTGCATCATACTTCTGTGACAGATGTGTCCTTTGATGCGATCATGCTTCTTGGGAATAATCAGTCAGAGGTCATACTTCCCAAATGGCAGAAGATTTTCACCCACTGGACTTTGTCGGGGAGAGGGGTGATGAAGGGGAAAGGGTGTGGGTTTGAACTTCTTGCTGTCCAGGTTCAGCTGCTGGCTGTTGATAAAGGGTATGTTGACAGTGCGAGAGGCAAGATTACGTAGCTATTTCTGTCTACAGCGTTCCTGGAAACAGCATTGCAGGGGAATGTGATACATGACCAAATAGCTGAATTAGCTGTCTCTACCAAATCAGATTTTTGTTGTTTTTTTTGGCACAACATGGTGAACTTAAGACCAAATGAGGTCTAAGAGTATCAGTCATGCTTCGCCCCTTTTTTTTCTTTTTCTTCTGAAGCTGGCTGGGCTGTTTCAGTACTGTGTTCCATTGCTCAGGCTTTACAAGCCTGATGTAAGGCATAACATCTGAACTGAAGATACTGTGATATTGAAAAATTTTTAAGTATCAATGATTTAGAATTTTATTTAGTGCTAAACCAGCAATACTTATAATTACCCACAGCTTATTTTTGTCAACTAATCATGCGGGAATAGCATAATACACTACTTACCAGCCTAGCTTACTAGCTTAGCAGACACATTTTTCAGAAGTTGAAATATTCAGGTTACCTGAGGGATTAATTCTGAGTAGAATACACTGTAATCAAAGATTTCTTCAAAGGTCTGTCGAAGCACTAAGCAGTTAAGGGACATCCACCTTATAAAATAAAAGTTTTATTTTTCCAGATACAGGGTACAAAATTATCTGTGCTGTTATCCTTGCTTCAATATCTCTGAGCAGGTTTTGGCATAAGGTTGTGATTAACAGAGTTGTGGCATAAAGTTCTGTTCACCCTGTTAGGTCCAAAAATTGTGATCTTTATGATTTAAGATTTTGCATGTTTGTTACCTTTACAAAAATTCACTTGGCAGGTGTACGCACTGCTTTCGCAACACAGCACTGTGGTGTAGATAATTAAAGCTATGTTATTAAGTTTAATGTGCAATAAAGAATAATGTGCAAAGGTGAAGATTCTTGGCAGAGCAGTGTAATTGTATTTGGTTGGAAGTTGACAGCAAGGGTAACTTGCCTAAGAAAGAAACTTTGTTGGTATGATATGCCAGAAGGGAAAGCTAATATGATGGGAAGCAATAGAATAACACTTCACATCAAAGGAACTGTACCTCTCTGGTGCTAGAAAATGACAGGATTGGGTATTGTTTTTAGATTCCCATTTGGCAACTTCAAAATTGGTGATGAGTGTTTTGCTGGTTTTTTTTTGACCTGTGTTGCCTGTGTTGGTACAATCAATGTAAACAGTTGTTTTCTCCTTTGGTTGGAAGGGGGGGATGCTCTGAAAGCATTTGACATTTTAGTAATATGCATTTTAATTACCTTTATGTTTCCTGATTTCTAAGGCATATGCATTTCTAGTTATATGCTGAAATGGTTTTTAAAGCAGGCACATGAAACAAGGGTATTTTCAAGTGTCAATGAGGGGAAAAAGAAAACAAGAAGGAATAGAGTAACATAACAAAATCAAACCAAGGTTTAGTTTTTATTGGATGAAATAGTGATAGCAATATTAACAACCTTGTTCTATTTTTTGTCAGTGAAACTGCTGTGTCAGTAACTTCACAGGATATGGACAGGATGAATGGCTGTTTAGAGCTGCACTTTTAGTTTCCAATACCCTGGATGCTTAGGCTGAATACAGCCTAATTTTATTTTTTTTCTTATTTACTTTGAAGTGTTAATTTCACTGTTATCTTGCCTGATCAATTTACTAGAATTCACGTGGCCTGTAACTGCCATGAGCATGCTCTTTTTGTAGTCTACTCAAGGTCATTTTGACTAAATTGAATGGGTATTTAGAAAGCTGTTGCAAAGGCAGTGAAATGCTTGGCTGACACACAGTAACTCCTCTAAATCCTGAAACATCAGTTAATGCAAACTTGAAATTAATATTTCAGTAACAATTATTCTAGAAAAAGTGGTTTCTTTTAAATGATGAAAACCAAAGGAAGGGTATGGTTGTTCTGCTTTATAGGTGGAAGTCAGCTGTGCAGCTACCTTTATGACAAAACATGAGAATTCTCCGTTGACAGTGTCTAATGGGAGAGGAAGTGAGGGGAGTGGCACATTGATCTCTTAATTCCTACTCTTTCTGTAAAGTCACTGCAGTTTTTCAAAGGTTTCCATTTTTACTGTATTAAGTTTCCTACTGCTTGTGTTAATCACGCTACATGCAGGCTTATCTCTGAACTGACTTTGGGTACTGGTGGTTTACATTTCACAACAAGTTTTTCTGGGAACTTTGGAAACAAACCAGCAAATAAGCTAAGAGAGGAATGCCTGTTTTGGTGTAAGGAATAGCTGTTTAAAACTGAACTGTTGTAAATTTTTTAGGAGTTAGAAATTTTCATTATTAATAGAAAAAAGGCAGCTTTGATTTGCAGTTCATAGCACTCCAAAGCTTTCTGTGGAATTAATCTTTATTTTTCAGAACTTGGATTTGACTGTCATGCTTCTGAATTCAAGTTGTCCTAAAAATAGTTACATTTCAAAATTTTTAATTATTAATTTTTCAGTGCATAAAAATTCATATAAACTAAACTTTTCAGTTACTGTTCTGTCTTTGTTGATAAACCAATGGCAGCCTGTTCTAAATATTTTTGGTTACTGACTGTTTTGTATTTGCAGTTGCAGAATTAAACCAGTAGATAAGTTAATACTGTTTGCAGCATTTGCAGAAATTTCACAGCTTCTCAAAATTGCACAAATTTAGGATTGACATTTCAGTACAGAGAATATCAAGTTTTTGTTGGGTTTTGCAGTACCAGCACAATCACAATCAGATTGTGAAGTTACAAGAGATTTCTGGGTTCCTCTGAAAACACTGTTTGTAATGAAAATGCAGGAAGACTAGATTAACTAAGCATACTTTGGAGGAGGGTTTGTTTAAAAAAAAATAAAAAAAATCAAACAAGCAAAGATACAAAACAAAAGAAGAAGAAAATTCACCAACCAAGCAAACAAAAAATAACCCCAAAAGTTATCATTATGAAGGAATATGCTAGTAAAAAATATGAATAAAGCTAAAAGATCTTCATTGTATGCATGTACTTGTTGAAGCAGTTTTGGAAGTAGAAGGTACACTTTTTCAGTATATTAGTATATTTGTATATTATTTCTTTTTTTCCAGGCACTCGCCCCTTCAGCCTACTGGATTAGCTTTGAGGCAATACTGTAGTTAGTCCAAGGCTCTCAAGGCAAAGACTGAAGTGGTACGGCATACATAAAGTCTTTCTGCTCTTCTGAACCAGATTTTTTTTCCCTTCTAAATGCAGATTTATAAAGCCAGCACTACAAGAGGAACAAGGAAAGGATTTTAGTGAAGGTACTTCCTGATCCTGAAAAGTCAGGGGGCTTCAAGCCCATCTGGGACTTCAGAACACCTCACAACTTTGTGGTAAAAGAAAAATTTAAAATAGTGCCTTTGGACTTAATCCTTTTATCCTTAATTGGAGAGTAGTATGTGCTCCAGGCTAGGGTACGTGTGCCACTCCAATCCATCCAAATCATAGGAAGTATGTGTATTTGGCATTTGTAGTAGGTACATAACATATAAAAGTCTTGTCTTAGGTTAATGTTGTTTTTTTTTGTGTTTTTAGAATTTATAGTTCTCGATGTGCTTTGTCTGTGTTAATCATGAATGCCATTTTCCTGAGGGTGTACAATGGTTTGTTCTTGAGAAAGCTATGCAAAGGTCCTGTTCCCTGTGAGAGTAGAGGAATGGAATATGTGCCTGTCATCTGCCTAATTGTCTGCCTTTTGCATGAGCAATGAGTATTATAAAGATATATCTGTGCAGTTATAGAAAGAGATTTAATAGGAATGCGTGTGTCCAAGTTCTCTCACCTTCACTCATGAAAGTTTGCTTTAGGTTTGTCTTTAGGGATGGCATTCCTGGAGTGATTCAGAATTCTGAAATGTCAAGCTAAGATAATGGAACCCTTTTTAAACACAGTATTTGTTTTTAATTATTTGTATGTTAATCAGAACTATTAGCTACAACTGCTTTTAGAAAGAATATGTAATTTAAAAAATATAGCTCTATTTCTAAACTACACATTTAATTTCTTCTTCAAATGCTATTATAGTCATAGCATTATTCTATTTTGTCAGTTGAAACTATTATTGTGAATTTATTTATTAATAGTATCTCTTCTTTTTTATTTCATTATGTCACAAGTTTGATTTTATAGTGAAAAGCTGATCTGTGAATAATAGATTTTGTTCATACCTTTGTTTTTATATTTATGAAAACAGCACAAATACATATTGTGTGCTTGAGGTTTCAATCTGAGATTAAATTCATACTAATTCTTCTGCAGGATTCTTCTTTCATAACCTGGAAAAGATGTTTTGTTTGGGAAGAGGCAAAAATCTTCAGGTTTTTCATATATAATAATATTCAAGATTAATATTCTACTCTGTATTAAATTGTTTAGTTGTAAGAGCTACTGATCAGATATAAACAGTTTGTTTTGTTTTTTTTTTTGTGTGTTTGTTACATCTGTGCCAATATTTTACAAGAAGCTCAATAAATAAATTTACGAGAAGCTCAGCAGGATGCATTGCAGAGGACCATATTAGCACTGTTTATCTTTTAAGCCAGAAAAATATCTGTAGACTTTATCTGGTCAATGGAAACTTCATTCATTCAATGAAACTTTTATCCAGTCAACTCTGTTAAACTTACCAGTTAGCGGAAGGCCTGGTGGGAAAGTATTGGGAACTCCTTTTGGCTTGCTTTTGATTATATAGAGAACTGTGTTCTTAACTTAAACTGTCCTGGATTTACATTTGGCAGTGTGTCTGAGACTGAGCTTTTTAATTACAAGGTTTGCCTCACAAAGGACTTCTCTGTTTAACTGTTTAGGATTGTATACTCATGAACACTAATGGTTTCACCATCTACTGTATCTCAGAGGATGTGAATGTTAAAAGCTGTAGCAATTATTGAAACTAAGCCTTGTAATAGAACTAGGTGTGTTGATGCAGTTTAAACCACACATAATTTGCAGGTTATATTTGAAAAACTCCCCACTAACCCAAACAGGAATATTGAGGTAGGTCTTATCCCCTGTCTTTCAAAGTGGAAAGCAAGAAAGCAGTCTTGGCCAACATGTTTTAATTCCACAACTTCATTTAATTTCTAGACAGTTTGTTGTAAATTCATTATTACCTTCACTCAGTCAATAGACTTAAATGCTCTTTGATAGATATTGGATATCATGTGTTATTCAATTTATCCTTAGATATCCATCTGGGCAATTTGGAGGTTTTTTGTGCGAAGTGAGGCCAAAACCAAGCAAGAAATTCTGTAGTGCAGATCATAAAATCACAAATAGTATTTTATTTGTATCAGTCATGCTAACAGAGTAGAATGTAAATAAATTATAAAATTTGATGTCATACTGGGAGCAAATACTCTATATAGGATTAGAATTTAAAACTGTCTTAGTAAAGTGGAGCAAATATTTCGTAGTCAAAGAATTAAATTAAGCAGGCAAGTGGAAGTCTTACACACCACATGGAAAAATGTGAGGACTAACCAAATAGAAGCAGCAGAAAAGGACTAGGCATTACAGAAGATCAGATTAAGAGGGTTACTCATATGTGTCAGAGGCAATCTTGCTTTTGGATGATTTAAATAGGATACAGCTGAAACAGTGTGCTGTACTCAGAGTTAAGTCTTCACTAAAACAATGATAGCTCTTGGGTTTTTTGAGTTTTAGAAAAAGATCTGCTCGAAGAGTGTTATGATCATGAGCTTGCACATTTATTTGGCTTTTGATTAGTCTTGTTTCTAAAGGAATATTAAGAACATAGCTTGAGATATTGGAAAATGTCAAATTTTTTTAGAATCAGAGAAGTAGCATGATTTCATGAGAAGTTACATGATTTCAAATCCTTTTTTTTTTTCTAAGAAAAAAAGGTTGATTAAAGGACACTTGAAGTTGTATATGCGCATTTATATGGCATTTATTTTCAGACAGTTATTTTGTAGACTCTTTCCATCTTCAGTAATTCATAGCAGAAATGCATACAAACTTGACCAGATATGGAAAAAAGTGGGTGAGGGGATCTGTACTTAAAAACGTCACTTGAATCTTACTTTTGACTAAGGAGGCCTTCACTTCCAAAGTAAGAGAGCATAAGAGCTTTGAGCAGAACTAAGAACTAAGTATCTTGATATAACCTTTTTTGCCTCGTGTTTTGAGTAATATTTAGCAGGTTTTCTTAAGCGAAAGCAATTCCTACAGCTAGTTTTTGTTCAAAGATTCCCATGGCCCTTTATAGCAAGAAGAATCCTTCCTAAGTAATGCAAGAGTAATTTTTTATCATGCGGTTATTTTTAGTTTTGTTCTGTATTAAAAAAAATAGGAAAATTAGTGTCTATTACATGTTTTCTTGGGCTTAAATGCAAGAATCACGGAACTCTTCAAGGGAGGGTGTATGTATTTGCAATGTGCAAGTAAGTATCTATTTTAAGTAGGTAGTCTTAATTCTCTGTTCAATTTATCATTATCACCATGAGCCACCCCTGGCCTATGTAATGTAAATTCATGGGTACTTCAGAATTTGGCTTTCTTGGGCTTTTGTTTTTTTGTTGGGTGGGTTTTTTTGTTAAGCTCCCAACATATACCAAAAGTCACATAGTTTATTTTTTAAAGATACCTTTGGCTGCTACAAATAGCTTGTTTTACTAATCCCCAGTTTGTTTCAATCTCATATGCATCAGTGTTCACTAATTAAACAGTGTTACTAGCTACTGACTCTTCTCACATCTTTTGAAGTAATTTATTTTTGCATATTTTCAGATACGTGAAAATTCAGTTCTTTTTCTCTCCTGGCCCCCCCCCCCCCCCCGTGATTCTGGGGAATTCTTATTGTTTCATCATCCCAGTGAGATGACTTTGATGGAGAAATTAAATTTTGTTCACAATTCTTGAATTTTAGCCCGTCAAGGTCCATCAACTGCCAAGATCTCAGAAAACCTTTCTGGCTGAGTTCTGGTTTCCAAATCACCAGTCCTTCTGCTGATTTTTTACATACATAGAGTTATTTCCATTCTTTTTCTTTAGGGATTCAAGCATTTTAATTCAAAGTCTGTTCATGATTTTCCACTCTTTCACTCCCTCCCACCCCTTTCACATTCCGGTTTTTTCTTTTTTATTCTTCAGTGGAAGCCTGCTGATGTACTGTATCATTTGGTTTCATGATTTGTATGGTTTCTCAATTTTGGCTGTACTTGTAGCAGCTTTGCTTTTTCATCACTTAACTGTATTTTTAGCTTAACCTCTGTTACATCAGAGGGGAAAAACACTAACCAGCGTCAAAGGTGGTGTTCATGTAACTTTGTGTTGAAATTGTGCATATGTTCAGAGGCCTGATTCTGATGAATTACAATGGAGAACGCTCTAGTCTATGAGGGTTTGTCAGTTTCTAATCAAATTGATCAATCTGAGCCTCCAGAAATTGGTTCTTCAAGCAAAATTGAGCAAAGATCCTCTACTGGGCAATTAAAACTGTTGTCAAAAGCTGTTGTGAGTGTGAGTGTTTTGGAGAAGTGGTTTTCTGAGTAATCCTTTGTCAGTGATGATCCTCTGACATTTACTGCTTCTGGTTTCTCACATTACTTGAATGGATTGCTTGTGAAAGCAGCATTGAATGAGCTTTAGAAGAAAACAGTAATTGTGCTGCAGGTGTTACCAGTGAATGTGTGTATGCATCAATATGTGTGTATGTCCGAATATGTATGCATGTCATCAAAACAGAAAGAAGAGTGGTCTGAAATACTGTAACTTTTCAGTTTAAGGAACAATATTTACAATAAGAAAGAAAGTATTTGCAGTAAGAATGGGGGAGGAGAGCTTTTTTTCAGCTCTGGCTGAAAATGCTTAATCTTAACTACAGGAAAGACTAGTTAAAATATTCTTTGATGCTTGGAGGTGCATGTTTAATAGAAGGGTTTATTTATAGCATATGGTAGGTTGTATAGGGAAAATTATCATGCTTGTATGAATAAAAGGTACTTGTGTGAGGTTTCAAAGACACAGAAAAGTATGGGGTAAAAAAACTCAAGGTGTATCTTTCTAAGAGTGTCTGAAAAACTAGTGTCAGGATTTGCTTTTCTGAAACTGCAAATATTTCCACATCAGAGACGCAAGAGCTCAAAACTGCACGTTTCTCTTTTTTTTTGTGGGGCTGAGAGCAGTTTACTCCTGCTCCCAGTGCACAGGTGGAATATTGGTCTTTGTGTGAGTAAATTGGATGTGGTTTGTCTGTAGTAATATTATTTCCTTTTGTTTCAGTACAGTTTATATTAAAACTGTTTCAGAATTCTTTAATCTCTTTACTGAATGACAGAAATAATAGCTGAAACTTGGCCATAGTAGGGTTTCTAAAGTAAAATCCTTCAGGTAACTATTCATCTGAGTTTTACCAGGAAGCATTAAAGCTCCTTCCCGTTTATTTGGACAACAGATGTGAGCTTTCATAGTTTTCTTGGTGCTGTTGCCAAAGACCTGATCTGAATAATGAAAGAAAAAATGCTTACTGCTTCTGAAAGACAATAATGTTCATGGTTTTGCCTTAAAATCTGGAATAGAAAACCTTCAAGTGCTGTCAAGTTGCTTCTCTGTGTAATGTAACCACCATACATTAAGCAGATGTACTTTGCATTTGTGGATATCATTCACTGTAATGATACAGCTTAACTGAAGTGTAGCTTTTGTGTTTCATACAGAATTTAAGATAGTTACAGCATTTAAGGGTGAGAGTTGAATAGTACTTCAGAAGTGATGTGAGTTAATTACATTAGTCAGTGCTTTTCTATAGGCACCAGCATTATACCTTCAATATAAATACTTCAGTCCTGCTGCATTAAAATTTTAAAGCAAAATTCTGTAACCTATGCAAAATTCCTGCAATTCAGGATTTCCTGCTAAAAATCTGCCCCATCCTTACTAGGTTCATCTGACTGCGTTATTGCTTTACATACCTATAATGCAGTTAAATACCTTACTTGAGAAGTATAAAACATATGTACCTGAATACCACAAGAGCTTTGTTTTATTTACTGTTAAAAAAAAAAAATGTCTGGTGAAATATAGTAATGATATGGCAGTTGCTAAGGTCTTTTGTCATGGGGAAATTTGTCATGCGACTAAAATTATGAAATATGCTTATATCAATGGGAAGGTGAACAAAGTTTCTGGAAATATTTTTACAGTCATATTTATTTGGCAGATAATTTAAACTTAAGGAGGATGTATAGTATTACTGGAAACAGATTATATGTGTTAGCCAGCATTTTAGTTGGAGCCATAAGAATTGAGGAATTCCACCGTAGAGAAAGAATAAATTAAAGTTTTTTACGATGTTCTGTTCATGGATGAGAATGATGATTTATTTTCAGCTTTGGTGTTGGATCATCTTGTAGATCTGTATTGTTTCTGGCACTATTCTTACACAGTATATGAGGAGTTCTTACAGTATTTCACTAATTTACTTTTATTTTCCCTTCCTGCTTTTTAATGGGTCTGGAGTGGGAGCGATGTTTGGTTTAGTTTGGTTTTGTTTTCATAACTGCTATAAGAAAATACATTAATAATCAAGTTAAAATTTTATCCCCAAAGAAGGTCTTTTCAGTTAAGCAGGAGTGCAAAATGACCTATCGAAGTCCAGGGGAGGCTGTCACAGTGTCTTGCACAAGTTCTTAAAGATGCCGAAAGCTGACCAAGAATATGGTCTACTATTGTGTTGTCTGGTAATCTAGGAGTCTTCAACATGAAACAAAGCAAAAAAGAGAGCAGCCCAAAGTGATTTTTGTTGTGCTAGGGGGAAACTGATCACAGTTAGATGTGCAAATATGCAAGGAAAATAGTTGTTATGCATGTAAGTCGTGATTTATCAATACTTCAACACAGGAATCTTCCTCTAAGGTATTAAAAGGAAAATAATTTTTATAGGTAGCACATCCTATGCATGCAGGTAATCCAAAGGTTCTTGAAAGAAAAAGCTAATACAGCCTCTGGTTTCAGTTTGTTTAACTAATGAGAAGTTGGAATTGACCTTTCCTACTGATCGTGAGGTAAAAGGGTAGCAGTGATACAAAATTGAAGATGAACAGCCTCAGTTTGACGCAGGAAAAAAAAGGGAGCCAATGAAAAAGTAAGGGGAAAACTGTAGCCTGATTAGTATTCATAAGGATTCTGAGTGTCCATAGAGTAAAACTACATTTGATGAAATTATTGTTGCAAAAAATCAAAGGATGGGATGGAAAGAGATTAGGTGACATTTTTCAGCAGTATGGAGAAAAAAAAATATTTCCTTAGGTTTCTATATTGCCTTCATAGTTTAGTGGTGGATTAACTTAGTCTCTGGCTTTAACACTAAAATTGTGTAGAAGTCCCCCCTTTTATAGTAAGAAAGAGTTAAATTCGTACTTTCTTATTAACTAAGCAGTTTGCTGCTGCCTGTCAGCCCTGAAATGTTGTGGTTTCATTATTTCCCAAGTATCATGTCAGCAGTTTTGTCCGCTGCCTGCCAAACTTTATGTGCCACGGAGACCTCACTCTGCTCTGGCAGGTGTTTAGAGAATGGCTACCCTCAGTCAGTTTAGAGCTGTGCTGGAAAAAAGATTGAAAGAGCTTACTAGGCAAGTAACTTGTTAGCAGGACCTTAGTTGTACTGTAGTGCTAGGCTAGCAAATGATGGAGTGTCGAGCGTTTAAGTGCGTGAGTAAGGAACCTGGAAGGCTAACAGGATGTGAGATTGTAGAAAGAGGTTCAACCTCAGGTGATGTGTAAGCGAAAGACCTGAGTGACAGTATGACTTTTCCATTTCGGGTGGAAGGAGACAATTGTAAGTGAAGTGGTTTGATCTGTGAAGGTGATTATTTAATTTAGAGGGTTAAGATCTGAAAGAATAAGAAAGAAAATCACTGACAAACCCCTGAGGGAATCTGTGTAGAAAATGGAGCAGAGAATGAAGAGAATCTACTTAGAAAAATACCAAAGGTGTGATTTCGTAAGGAAGAAATGGGGTGTCATGGAAACTGATGAAAGATAAGATTTCATGAAGGAGTAAACTGTTTTACAGTGTGAAGGGTCAAGGAATTTGAAGACAGAATATTAGTTCAGCTGTGTAAAAATTTATTAGAAATTTTAGCAGGAACATTTTTCATTGTTAAGGACAGTTCTTTTTAAAAGGTGAAATAGACAGAGGTAACGGTGAGGGAACAGTTGTAAATAGTGCATTCTTTGAGCTTGTTGATGAAGAGACAAGAATATTAGTATTATATGGATGCATAAGGGACAGATATTTTAGTATAATTTTTTTTTTCTATACCTTGCAATATAGAAACCTGTAATTAAAAACAAAAGAAAACAAAAGGAAAAACCTAACAAAACCCGAAAGAAATACAACAACACCACCGCCCAAAACCAAGTGAAACCTGTTTGCTAATAATATTGCTCTGTTTGATTTCAGGGCTGATTCTTTTGATTAGTGTCATGATCTGTGTTCCAAGGGAAGAACACAGATTATGTAAAAATTATTTATTCTATATGTATCTAATAAAAGTATTTTGATGAACATGCAGAAACTTTTCATAGGGAATTCTGGTAAATTTATAATTTAAATAATTTTGAATTTCCCCTTACAGCAGAGAGAAACTAGGCCCTTTAAAGGATATGTATCTCATATGTGCCCATGGTAGAGGGCTTGGAACTAGGTGATATTTAAGATCCATTCTAACCCAAACCATTCTATGATTCTATGTATGTACAACAGGTATTGTTCATTACTTAAGTGTTTCTATATTATGTTAAAGGGAAGACAACAGTGGATGAAAGTTTAATAGTTCAGCCTAAAAAGTGAATTCTAAGTGCCCTTAAATGTCTTATTTGTGCTTGCATTTGTTAATAGCAATTCTTTAGTAGTTGAAATGGGAAATACATGTATTTTTAGCATCAGGTATATTCAAAATTGCTTGGAAAAATAATAACATTAAGAAAAGAAGACCTGTCAAGAGCTGATGTTAAATATCCATTGTTTCCTGATTATGTTTTGCATATTTATTTGTTGTGGTATGTATTTGTTGTTCTAACCCTGTTTTAATGCTCTTGTATGTAAAATCTATGTGAATAAATATTAAACCTGGAGAAGGAAATTTGTTTGCCAAAAGATAATTTGTCAAATATGTTTTTGCAGATACCTTTTGATATATAATCCTATGGAACAAGAGCGATTTTCAGTGGTTTCAGTCAGTGTGAATTCACCCAGAGTTAAATTATTATCTCCTTTGGGAAAACCTGTTACTGTCCAGATTAGTGCTGTTTGGAATGGAGCAACTACAGTATCACATGAAGCATATCAGGTATGCTACTTTAAGTAAAGAGCATTAAAGTTTGATGAATTTGATAAAGCTTCCTTCAGGTGATAGCTGTAAACAGTTTGTATGTGCTGAAGCACTCCAATGGAAAAGTTTTCTAAGTGCAATGGCTTAAGCAGTTAGATCTCGGGTTTTTGGTGTTTGGTTTAGTGGCTTGGGGTTTTTTTGTTTGTTTGTGGGTTGGTTTTTTGGGGTTTTTTTTTTGGTCATTTTGTCTTCCAGATGCAGAGACGGGATAGCAATCTCCATTATTCCTCTACTCACACTGGACAGACAGCTTTTCTTGGTTTTTGTTTTAAAAAAGTTTCTGAGAATTTTTGAATCCTGTGTCATTATAGAAGCTTGTTCTCACTGATCACAGATCAGAAACTGTACTTTAAATTCTTAGTGGTACTGTAATAGTACTACTGTACTACTGTAATAGTACTGTATTACTTCCAGGCTTACATTCCCAAGTCTGATTGATTTTGAGCTGGGAGCCAAGTTGTATTTGTTTCAGGATAATATTCCTGCAAAAGATAGTTCAGTAAGTGTCTCTCAGTTATCTTACACAGAGATAATTATTGTGGATTAAACCTGCCCCACAGCTCAACCTGCTCATTGACTGCCCCTAGTGAGACGGAGGAGAGAATTGAAAGGTAACAGTGAGAAAATGTGTGTCTTGAGTTAAAGACAGTTCAGCAGGTAAAGGAAAAGGCACACACACAGGCAAAGCAAAAAATTCATTCACCTCTTCCCGTGGTCAGGCAGGAGTTCAGCCATCTCCCGGAAAGCAGGGCTTCATCATGTCTAACAGTTACTTGGGAAGACAAATGCCATCACTTCAAACATCCCCCCTGTTCCTTCCCTTTCCCTAGCTTTATATGCTGGGCATGATGCCATATGGTATGGGATATCCCTTGGGTCAGCTCTCCTGCCTGTGTTACCTTTCCAGCTTCTTGTGTACACCCAGCCTGCTCACTGGTTTGAATGGGTTGAGGAGCAGAAAAGCCCCTGATGCTTCATAAGCAGTGCTCAGTGATAGCTAATGCACTGATATTAAAACATCACACCATCTGAGTTACTATGAAAAAATGTAACTGTTAGCCAAAACCAGTACAGTAATTAATACAGTTGCCTGAAGACAAAATAAAACTACATATCTGTACCTCAAATTTTAAGCAGATTGCTTTGGAGATTTGCCTTTTATATAACTGTTCCTTCTGTGCAATTACAGCTCCTAAAAAAACAAAGACTAAATTTGAGACAGTTACCTCATATTTTGCTATTTAATATTGTGGATTTTTAAATGCAACTTGTAATTTAAATAATTTTGCATTTTGGCTTACAGCAGTGAGAAAGTAGTTCCTTTAAAGAATATATATCATATATGTGCCAATGGCAGAGAGGCTGGAACTAGATGATCTTTTAAGGTCCATTCTAACCCAAAGTAGGATTTGTGTGCACTTGATACACCATACATGCATCTTCAATGCACAGCAGATAAGCTCAAAACTTCACATCACAGCTAACATTCCTTTTAAAAAAGCTTCAGAACCATTATTGCATTAATACAACAGCAGTTTTGATGCTAAGGAAATTAGCAATGCAGCCTATTTTTTTTTTGAAATTTTTATTAATATACTTCAGCTGTTCATTTTAGAGTGTCACTTACAATTTCATGTTCATTTATGCAATATGGGAAAAATTCAGCCATGCTAAAATTACCGAAGCAAAAGGAGTTATACTGAGCATAAATGTAGTCTAAAAAGTCACTTTGATATTTTTAATAATGCCTTCTTATTTGCTCCCAACAGATTTCTTTTGTGGCACATCTGCCACCTCTGGGACTTGGAGTTTACCAGCTTATGGAGGTTCAGAGTTCAGAAGCAGTTTTAGCAGACTATAATATATATATGAGGAAGAGCGGGCAGGAAAAGCCAGACAGGCTTTTCAAGATAAAAGAGATGGAGAATTCTGTGGATAATATAATTTTGGAAAACACTTATATGAAACTGTGGTTTTCTGGAATGTCTGGATTACTGGAGGTGTGTTGTATTACATTTCAAAACATATGTTCTACTTTCTAAAGAACTTTTGGTTTTATTTGTGGAATCCTAAATATGCCCTCTATTTCAAACATGATTCTCTATCCTTAGAAAATAAGTACTAAAGAAGATGGTAAAAATCATCAAATGAAGGTGGAGTTTGCTTGGTATGGAACTACAAGTAACCGGGATAAAAGTGGGGCTTATCTCTTCTTACCAGACGGAGATGCTAAGGTAAATCTTCCATTTGAAGAGAGGTTCTAATCTTGGAGTAAGTTCAGGCATTCATAAAGATTGGAATTTCCCCAGCAACGAATCAGACCTGTATGGCTAGAAATAATGACATCAGTTATTGAAATGATTGGCAGAACTTCATATTTCATAATCCTAGATTTGGGTAAAAAATGAGAATTAATTTGAAAATATACAGAATATTTATGATTCACAAAAAAAAAATCTGAAACAAGATACTACACCTGCAAGAAATTTAGTGACATGTGACTTCTCACTATCAATAAAGTAAGTTCTTTCACTTCCTCTGGAGAAAATGGATAGGGCATACTTGATTCATTTTGGCATTTCCTCACTTTTCTTAAGATTTCTTTAATTTGTGAATGAGGAGGTTCCAGTTCACAGTGTAGCCCTTATTTATCGAATATCAACAAATATAGTTTGCCACAGTAATTATGATACTGAGTCTAAATTACAATAAATGTAAAGACATATTTGTAAGCAACTGTTCCAATTTAGTTGTCTAGTGTTATCCGTATTTTTTAGCTGCATAATTATTGGAGGGCAACAGCATAAATTTTCAAGTTGGAAACACAGATGTGACTGTATTCTTACACTGACCTAATTACCACATGGACTGTACCACTTCTGGAACTGGAAGGATGAAATTTCAGAAAGCAAGTGATGAAATAGTAAATAATTTTAAGAAGCTAGCTAGTTTGCAGTATATTTCTTTTGTCCAGTTTCTGCTGGGGAAACTGGAAGTTTGCAGGAGGCAAACTAGGAGTGTGGGTCTGCCACTTCAGGAAATAAGAAAGGATAGTAATTCTGTTTTTTTTTTTTGTTGTTGTTATATATGTAAATGAGCCTGGAAGTGAACAGAATAATATCCTTTTCTCTAGCTGCGTCTCCTAGAGGCACATGTTTTGAAGTTGAGTTGGCAGTTTTCAACTATTTAGTATATTTAGGCCCATAAATGTTTGCATCGCTTATGCTCAACAGAGTTCACTTTTTTTAACTTATATACATGTCAGTGGTTGTGATCTGTGAACGCTTGAACAATGTCACTTATGTGTTTTAATTTTTACCTTTCCTGAGCTGCATGGTTGTACTTTCAACTAATTTTAGATACTGTTTCATCTTTTTCTTGTAAAAATGATAATCACTAAATTGAAAAGTTACAATTTTAACTATGCTTTTGAATGACTTGCTTTATAAAAATAAGATAGGCAAATCTAGGTAGCAAAATGCTATTGTTTTAACAGAAAAAGTCTCACGTGCTTGCAAGCACAGGTAAAAATTAGTGTTGAACTTCTGTGAATGCTAAAATTAGACTACATTTTTATTTTTACATTAAAAAGGGCAATGTGTTCAGCTTTTGTAACCTTTTATACAATAAAAATGAAATCATAGTACATATAAAAACTCTGCTTTAGTAACATACTATGTGACTGATTTGCTTTGCATTTTAATAACATTAATTAGCTTGTCTCATTGGAAACAACAGTATAATTTTATATAGCAGTTTCTCAAACTGCTTGAACTAATGATTTCTGTCTTAAAAGAAAGACATTTGTTCAGGGTTATATGTGAGAGGTGATTGACTAACGTTTTCTAAGTATGTGTGTGTACTTGTAGTAGGATTGATTAGAGGCAGTTTCATTGACTTTTGGAGAGATTGGGGTTTTTACATTTTCTCCTCACCCCATGTATTATAGCAGAATTTGCAAAGAATAATAGTGTTTCATGCTGGGTCATTTTCCACTGGTGTAAATACAGCTATATGTGTTCCTTGCCTCTGGTTGTTTTGCCACCTGAGAAGTCTTTTTTATTTTTTTTTTTTTTGTAGTTTGGCATATTTGAAATTGGTTTTCTTCTAGTTTAATAATCTGTCTTACTATGGTACTTGTACCCCTTTTTGGTCTTGGGTTCTTCTGCCAGGTTTTTTGGAAATGTGGTGCTGTAACATGGTGTGTTTGTAGGCCATGACTTCTAACCATGTGAGTTTAGAATACTTGACAGGTACAGTGCAGCTGTAGTCATCAGTAGGCTGTTATGAGTGTGTGTCATATTTTCTGCAGATGACGGTCTGTGTATGAGAATGTATATGGATCTGAGTCTTTCAATAGGTTCCTTGGATTAACATCTTCATGGCTGACCTAAAACCAGCCTTGACTACTGCAAAGAGTGTTTTCTTGCTAAGAAAAGGTAAGCTGCTGTTACCAACACCGAGTTGGATGTCAACAGAGACCTGAGTTAATGGCAGTGATTTACACAGTATTAAATAGAAGGTACACTGAACAGTAACTCTTTTGTTTTATTGGCAAACATTGCCGTGGTACAGCTAGACAGCCCACAGTAAGAATTGTCTCTGGGGCTGTGGTCTTGACCATGGGTGATTCTGTCCCTGCTGTCTCTGAAGTGTGTCTCTGAAGTGTGGAAGTAGCTCAGTGGCAGTCTCTCAGAATACCAGTGTGAAGTCCAGACCAATCCTACAAAACAGGGTCTCCATGCAGCAACTGTAGAGATAAGGCAGGGCTTCTACCAGGTCTTTGTATGTTCTGCAGAGTTGAACAAAAGGAAGGTACCAGGGATAAAGATAGTCAGTATCTTAATTTTTTAAAACATCAGTGCTAATTAGTCAATTAACGTTGCTGTTGAGGTTTGGGAGGAAGAGACTTCCTTGGACCTCACAACAAATGCAAACAAAAGCATCCTGTCTATGAAGGGAAAATATGGTTGTAGCTCTTGTGATTTTGTGAAGGATGGGCAGCTCCATAAATCTGTTAGATCTAAGGGAAAAAAAAAAAAGAATCAGTGTAAATAAACTTTGAAGTTGTTAAATGTCCATAATTATTTCTGTGTATTCAGACAAGCCTGTAGGTGATGATACTAGCCATCTTCAGTATCAGTGGGGAATAGAATAAAAGGTTTTTTCCAATGAGTCAAGTGGTAAGTGTTTGTGAGATCAGTGTGATTCATTTTCTTGTTTTAAAAATCAATTTTTCAGAATCCATATGGATGTTTTTTGTTAGACCCTGACTGGGAAATTATGATTCTTTCTCAAACAGCTGTGTCTATGCACACATGTATGTACTAGTTGCTGTAAGTACTTATGGAAGGTCCTTTCCAACCCTAACTATTCTATGATGCAATGATTAACAAACTACTAAGAGAATTATTTTTGCCCATTTTTATCCTGCAGGATCTCTATGGTAGAGCTTTTCTCCCTTTTTATCTCTTCACTCCATGGTTGGACTTCCTTTACTGATGCTGATCTCTGACTTGCATAGCTAAAGCTGCTGCTGCTGCTACTAGCTTTAAGGGACTTTTTTCACCACAGTCCCTTTTTTAATCTGTTAGGATTACCTGTTGCCTCTGTTCCTTGATGAAGAACACATATCTGAGTTTATCTCAATTTTTTGCCTTCAAACCGAAGGAAAAGATGGCGGTACCTTTCTGCATTTTTGTAGGTCATATTTGGATGTTTCACTGCCAAAAAGAGAATCTCCATTTAGGGTATCCCACTGTGTCCATCTTCACATCTCTCTTGGAGGGGCAGAGGATCATCATTCAAGCATAGTATTCTTACTTCTAATGCTTTCACTGCTTTTGCATGGCTGATATAGGAAAAGACAAGTATGCAGGCAGCATTACCTGGAAGGTGCTCACAATACTGAAGAATCAGCTGCCTTAAAGTGTCTGTTCCCTTCTTGGCGCTACATATTTTCCTTAAGCATCACACTTGTCATTTGAAAATCTGCCCACATATTGGTGGGGTTGCTTTTGGAGACAAATATGTTAAAATTACAACTGTTGCTTTCCAGCTACATTATTCTTATAACAGTTCTTGAGAAGTCAATGATGTCATAGTATTTGACCCAGCCACTCCTCGTACCCAGTCTAATCTCAAATGCTGCCAAGTGAAGGCTTATCTGTTACTCAGAAGCAACTTGAAGGTTTTGTCTTGAGTTCTTTTGGTTGTTTTTTTTTGTTTTGTTTGGGGTTTGGTTGGTTGGTTGGTTTTGGTTTTTTGGGTTATTTTTCCCCCAAAACCTCAGGCATATCAAAAGCAATTCAGTCTATGTTAGAAAACTTTCCTCTGGGCGCAGTTTATTTGACTTCTGTGCCAACAGAGTGTGCTGTGCTGCCAGGAATTTCCAGGCCATTCTAAGATGGTTAGTAGTGCTTCACTTGATTACAAGGGGGAAGGAAGGCTTATTGCCTGTGCTGTATGCCTTTGGGCTGTAACATTCCATGAGTTTCTGTGCCGGTAAACCTTCAAGTGAAGGCATTTCTCTGGTTATCTTGTGTCCCCTGACACTTTGGCACCCAATTTGAGGCCAAGTATTTTAAGTATCTTAGGGAGCTATGGGATATTATTTTGCTCCAAGTATTCCCTTAAAATTTCTAGCTTTACTCTCGCCCTGCACTTCTTTCAAGGTGAGGTTGTCATATTTCTCTTGAATATGATACTGAATAATAGTTTCTGGACACCTTGATCCATTGTTCTGTTGTTCTGTTTCTGAAAATACTGTTTTCTAGGCTCAATAGAACCCTCCACAGCAAGCTGCTGAATCTTATACAATGAAACTCATTCCAGGGGAGGTGCAGAGAACAGAGAGATCTTACAGTAACTACTAATTTTAACCATTTAGGAAGTGGACTCTTGAGGCTACCACTAGACATGAGACCCAGATATTTTTATTTCTAATTTAAAGTCTGATTAATCATAGAATCCTTCCTGATGGGAGGTCATTTAGTCCAGGCTCGCTCTAAAAGGCAGAGTAAATACTAAATTCAGACCATGGCATTTATCCACTGAGTTTTTCAAGTAGCTCTGTCCTTGTTCCTTCCACTGAAAAGGGAAAGTAGTTTGTGTCTGAGTAGTAAGAGGCGTATTTCTGCATCTTAGTCACTTTTATATCAGAAGTATTTTTGTACTTCAGGTCCAGGACTGGGATCGTTTCACAGGCCTTTGTACATCTGACCAAGGATATTTAAATGATACTAGAATAGATGCTCATTCAATGCATAAAGGTGTTTTTTTGCTTAAAATCCTGATTCACCAAAATGTTTTCATTGTGGCAAACCTGGTCAGTTGTCTCATCATAAATTCTGAAGAAAGTGTGTCTCCAGGTGACTATTAAGAAATCACCTGCTAGGATTAGTGCTTTTCTAGGCACTAAATATGAATTAAGAGGCTTCCCTATTCTCTCAGTATCTTTTTTTTCCCTTCAGTTTTTCTGCTTGCCCAGCAATCAGGAAGCAGCAGGCATCCTCGAGAACTCAAATATGCATACTGTCTCCACCGCATCAGCAAGAATTGTCTAACCCCCAAAAGCATTGGTAGGCTGTGCATTTGTAGCTTCTTCCTCAGTTGTAATTTTTCCCCATACTGTGTGTGAATTAGAGACTTGTAAAGTGGTTTGATACATTTCTCTCAATGCATGTGCTACTGGAATCACAAATTATGATTTTTTAAAAAAAGTTTCAGACAATATCTGCAAAATGGCACTCAGTTCCTTTTCTGTCACCTCATCTTTCTGTATCATTCCCATATATCTTCAGCTGTGGACCAGATCTGGCTTCATGAGCAGCTTGGAGACTCTGGTGTGTAAACTTAGCGTTAGTAGGAATATACCCGGAATCTGAGAGCTGTTAAATGTATCTCACTTCTGCAGTCTACTTTTATATGAACAATGTATTTTGGTAGCTGTTGTCATATCACCATCATGTCTTACCCTAATAAGCTTGATGGAATGGGGTTCCTTCATTATTATTTGTTGTTGTTGTTGTAGAACTGTAATCCAGGTAACTTTTTTTTTTAATAACTACACAGCATTTTTCATTCCTTCTTCACTTATCCAGCATCTCTCCATTTTGCTGGTTTGGTCCTGGATAGTTCCAGTGAAATTAACTGGATAAAACATTGCTGCAAAACCATCAGTAGAAAAATCCCTCTCTTCCTGAAACACCCCATTTTACTGAAGTGTAAACTACTATGATTCCTCTTCCAAACTCCAGTGCAAAGTATTCCTGTAGTTGATAGCTGCAGAGTTCCTCTTGGATCTTGGGCAAAACTTTTATTTAACAGGGTTCTGTCTGAAGCTGTAGGGGTAAATATGTGAGTACAAAAGCAGACCTAGGGTCTTTGGAAGTCACTTTCAGTTTCTACTTTTTTTCATAATATTTCTTGAAATCTTCTCCATGAATATGCATACAGTTGCATGCTTGAAGGAAATACTATGATACCGTCCTGTGCTTGTTCTTCTCTGACTTTTGTATGTGTGTGTGTGCGTAGGTTTTATTTCCTGTCTTTCTCAAGATGCATTTGATCTTTGATTTTCTTGCTGATGAAGAATGAGAATTCTCTGTCCTCCTTCAATATTGGTGCATACATGAGGAAGACGGTCCCCCTCTAAAAGCTTTCTGTTTAGATCATTCCAAATATCATTGGTTTTGAGTATTTTGTTGGGGGGGGGTGGTCAATGAAGTCCTTATTCATTGTTGTTGCCCTACAGTAGTAATAGCATGTGTTGTATTTTCTGTATTTTCACTTTTAGCTTTGTACACACTTAATATTTAACCCATTTTTAAATTTGTAGATATCCTTTTATTTCTATATACTGTATGCAGTTCCATTTGGGATCAACTGTTTCAAAGAAAAGTTATCATTTGCTTATATGGTAGTCACAAAATGCTGTAACTACCTGGAAAAATAGTTTTCTGTATCACTTTGGTTTGGCTGTGTATAGGTGGAATTTCTGCTAGTCTTTGATAGACATTAGTAGAAAGCCAATATTCCTTTTGAGGTTGCTTGATGGTGTCCAGCACTACCTTGCATTCCTGGGGGCTCCCATGGCAGCTGTAGCTGCTTTTGATGAAGAAAAAGCTTTCTCTTTTACTTTGAAAAGGATATGCAAACTGATCAACAAGACAGTATAGAGCAATCTTTCATCATGCAGTATGCATCACTGGTGCAGTAGACTGTGAGCAAACTAAACACACGGTTTAACCATCTGCCACAGGATACAAAACTCTACTGGTTAGCAAGTATGATTTTGCTAGCAAGAAAGATCAGATGTTTGCAAATATTAATACTTTGTCTGTAGGCCTTGTATGTATTAATCCTCATAGAATATCAGTAAGATATATAATGAGGGTTATCCTAATTTTAGCTAAAGGAAAAGTGAGGTTCTAAAGAGAAGTTGCTGAATTTCATTCAGGTTGTGTTTTTAAATAGAGTAATTTATCGTCACTACTTTTATGCAAAGCTTTTAACATGATTCTTCTTTTTTTTTTTCTCTTTTTCTAGCCTTACATTTTTACGGACCCACCTACCATAAGAGTTGCTCATGGAAGGATTTTCTCAGAAGTTGTATGTTTTTTCAACCATGTGACGCATACCATGAGACTGTATAAAGTCCAGGGTAAGAACTGTAACGTATTGTCTGTCTCAGTAGTTATTTTTCATCACTGCAGTCTTGGCTTTTACCTGGTAGGGAGTTCTGAACTTTACTGGGTGATGTGAATGCTGTAGATAGCTGTAAATTATAAAAATAGCAAGAAAAATTTAGAAAAACCTCAGAGATGAGGTAGAAACAGTTTCTTTTATAGCTTTGAATTCACTGATGGAGGTAGAACAGTATCTTCTCTGAAGTCACAAAGAATGTAAAGTTCATTTCTTAAGGACATTAATAGTGAAGCCTGGTTTACTGCACAACTGTAGGCATGCTTTAGTTATCTAAGAGCTTCCTCTTTATGTTTGTTGTCTGTTTGGAAGATCTTGTGACACAGTCAGCTCTAAACACCAGCATCCTGACTTCTGAACTGAAATGAAGGTAACTTCATTTTTGTTTTTCTTGCTTTTCCTTCAATAAGGCTTGCATTTTTTTCTTTCAATACTGTTCAATAACTCATTTCCAAGGAAATTACAGAACAGTAACTTTTGAAACTGCAGTCTTCCAAACCTGCTGATTAAATTGACCAGTGAAAAATGAAAAAGAGGGAGGAAATCACAGCGCAATTATATGAAGTAATTTTCCTGAAAATTGGCATAAATATTGAAGGATATTGTTTTGCATTTTCAGTTGTTCATCTGTTTGGATGAAATTTTTCTGAAATACAGAAACACTGGCTTAGTATTTTCAACACTTGAAGGAACTTAAGCAAGCTTTATATTACCACTTACTGTAGTGTCAAAGTTCTGAGTTTTTAAAAATCTTATTTATCATATCTAATTATTTTTTTAAATACCTTCAAAGACAAATAATTGAGCTGTAAGTACTTCAAAAGTCTCCCTTGCTCTTTTCCTTGTTCCTTTTGGGTTTTAAACATAGCATTGCCAGCAATACCTACTTTGTAGCCACAAAACTCATGGGTGGTTTTTTGGGGTTTCTTTAAAGTAATACTTCTTTATTCAGATGCCTCATTTTTTATTACATATGCTTTGAAGTTTGTATGTTTACTTACATGCCGTATACTGATCAGAGTTAAATTGCTGGCTCGCCTGATGCAATAGGTCTAAATCAAACTGTATCACGTTCCTTGGAAAGCAAAACAAGATGTTTCATAGTAATTTCTTTTTGAAGATCATGAGAAAATATTTTTATATGCAAAAATAGTTTATTTTTTATGTGACTAGTTTATAGAATGGGCTTAAATAAAAATAAAAAGTACCTTGAGGTCAAGATGCACCAGGCTGCCAAAATGTGAAAAGAAAGTTACTTTGCTATGTGGGCTTCAGTAAATTAAACTTTTTCCAGGGAGGAAACTTACATAAGGAGGATGTTTACTGTAGTGATGGGGAGTAAAAAGCCTGAGAAGTCTCTTTCTTTGTTTCTGGTGAGGTTGGTTGTTTTTATTTTAAGTGGATTTCTTTGTCATCTCTTTTTTTTTTTATTGTTGGTTGGTTGGTTGGTTGTGCTTTTGTTTGTTTGTTTGTTTTAATTAGTTAGTAAAGTGCATGCCAGAAGTATTACGATTCCATTTCACAGTTCACAGAAAATGAGTTGTCAGTGGGAATCACCTGCTTGCCAATTCCTAAATGAAAGTTTAACTGTCGTTTTGAGTGCACTATGTAGGGGTTTTTTAATCCCTTTTTTTGACAATTTTTAATACATCGTACTGTTTCAGTACTTAAATCATTACCTCTTCAGTTGTCATGGTGAAGTCCTGTACCATGCTCTCAGCTTTTACAAGGAAAAATAATGCTATTATTTACATATTTTCTTTGTTTACTTTTCTGGTATGTTTTATTTTAATCTCCTATGAAATGGTCTTTTTCAAAGTTTAAAACCAGATTATTTTACATCATTGTTTTGCTGCGATTTGTAATAGAAGTTATTTATATAGTATTACTTCAGTTAAAAGAAGTTTTACTAAGCATGTACAGTAACAAAGCAAGTGGAGAGAAATACATATGTGTATGTGTACACATACATTTTGTTTTTAAATAAAGTTGTGATACTACATTGTAACCTACCTGCTTACCAGAGAGTAGAAAGCTTGGTTGTGTGGCTAATCCAGCAATTGAACTGTACTTGTAAATCTTATGGTTTCTTCTGTGATTTTAGTAAAACACTGCTTTTGCTCTTTTGGCTTTAGAAACCTATTGATTTTGAGCAAAAAATACTCTGGCTTGGTAACTCTGTACAGTAGTTTACCAATGAGTGATTTTTGACCTTTTCTGCTTCTATTGGCATCTTGATTTTGATATCAGAATGATTCTTAATATTGTCATCAGAAGCTTCATATGTTTTATTATCTTCATAATTGAATTTTTATTTTAAATTATGTAGTACGAAAGAGCTGACAGTAAGTCATGGTTTGGTCATTTTGAAATTATGAACTAAAGTATTATATCCTTGATCAATGTAATTGTGATTTAATAATGCTACTTTAAAATAGTTGGGGAATCTATGACTAAGAGCATCTGAAGTCAAATATATAGATCCATGTTTTCCAGATACGGTCTCAGAAAACAGAAATAATTACCTGAATTGAATGTTTTTCATTTACCACTGTGTTATAATAACCATTGATAAATGTTAACATTTTAACAATTGCTGGCACTGCTGCAGTTGGCATTCAGATTTTAAACACAATTAGGTGACAAAATCACAACTCTGCATTTTACATGCTAAATAATAATATGAAAGCTGAAGGAAACGGACACTTTCAGTGTTTGTCAGCGTCCAACTGGAGAAAATCCCAGTGTCAGACATTCATGATCCCAAGAGTGAATTTAAGACCCAAACAAGGTCAAGAACTATAATCCGTCAGTTTGTTTATTACAAAAAGGCAATTATTATAAAAAGGAAATAAGTATGAACAAGAGATCGCAATAGAACGGATCAGAATAAAGACAGAAATGAAGCAAGAATTCGTGGTACAGAGAGAGCGAGTCATCACCATGGATACAGTGGTGTCCTGTGAGTCCATAGCAGTCAATCTCAGTGGTGGGCATCCTCTGGGATCCATAGTCTGCATCAGAGGAGAGTGGCCCCAAGGGTCCGTTGTAGTCATTGGAGGTAGTGTCCCCGTGGATGGTGTCCTTGTGGAGGGTGTCTCTTATGGCAGTTATCTTTTTCCCCATTTATTATGAGTTGTGGGGAGTACCTTTGTTCTTAATGTCACGTACTGCATGTTCCTGGTGGACCAGTTTCATTGCCCTTGCAGCCAGCTCTGCAACTTCACATGTCTGTAACAATTCTTGGGGATAATGGACAGCAATTGCTCACACTAATCCTTGAGAGTCTTATCTCAGCTCCCCCACCCATCTCTCAGGCAATGGACCCTAGTATCCCATTTCAGTTCCTCACACCCTTCTCGCAGGTAATGGACATTGGGGTCTTAACTCTTCCCACACATCTGTCAGACAGTGGATGGTGGAATCCCATCTCAGCTTCTCATACCAATCTTTGAGACAATGGACAGTGGAGTCTGAATTCAGTTCAGTCTCTCACAGCATTCCATTGCATGAAGTTCAGTGATTGGTTCATATTTCAGCAAAGTAAAAGACCTTATGGAAGCTTCCAACATGTTCTTAAACACAACTGTTAGAATAATTTGAAAACTGTATGTGTAGAAGGAAAAAAGAATCCTAACCTCTGTCCACGTGCTTTGTAATCTAGGAATATTATTCAGAAGTATTTTGTCTTTCTGCTATAGATTTTACAGTTCAGGACCTAGAATGACGTGCAGTGCTTCTGGGTCTTATGTATTGACAGATAAGGAACTGTTGGGGGGGGAAAAAATAAGGATATATATTTTTAAATACTATGAAGTTTTAAAGAGCTAAATTGGTTAATCAGTCCCTTACTTTCTACCATTTTCTGTTTACAATCTGTCAGATGAGGACAGCATGATCTGTAATCTCACTACAAAGAGGTATTTCATGTCTGTTCTGCTTGGCAGAATTCTTTCCACAATTTTTAGTCCCATTATACCACAGAAAGGGTAGATGTGGTTATGCTGAATGATGGAATGATTCCAGTCGAAACTGCATCTCAAACTATTTGAAATGGACAGGTTATTATTAAAGATACTCAGTTTTCAGTGTGAAGCACTGAAAAAAAAAATATCACTGAACATCTGTCTGCGTTTCAGTTACTTAATCTTTATTTTAATATTTATGTTTCTGTTCCCCATCAACAAAAACTTGTGTCCTGGTTGTGGTTCTGTGCAGCTACTTAATTCACTGTCCCCATTTTGGTTAAAACAGCTGACTGGCTTAGTGCAACAGTTGCCAAGAAGCTGGTAACTTCATTCTTATCTGTGAATTGTGACAGCCACTTAGGAGTCAGGAAGAGCAGTAAATTACTAGGTCTTACTCCAGTTTATTAAGGGATAAAGACAGAACTTAAAACTTATGTGCTATTTCTTACTGATTTTCTGGAACCCACATTGGCTATTTTCATTAACTGCTTCTCTTCTACTTAGATGAAGGTTTCAAAATCTGTTCCATGAGTACTGAATTAGAATTACTGTTGTACGTAACCGAACTGGCTTCAAGTATTTGATTAAATACAACAGAAAAGAAAAACTAGCAGAGGAAAGCTACGTCACTGTGTTCTGGGGGTGCAGTCATTCTTGTATATCTGGCAATCACTTTTTAAAATTGAGGGGGTTTAAATGTGTCTTTTCTATGTAGGTTTGGAAGGCCAGTCTGTTGAAGTTTCCAATGTTGTGGATATTAGGGGAGAATATAATCGTGAGCTTGCAATGAGAATTTCGTCTGACATAAACAGTGAAAATAAATTCTTTACTGATCTTAATGGATATCAGGTAATTATACTCTATTTATAAAAGTCTAGGGTGTCAGGTTTTGGCTGTCTTAATACTTCGGATTGTAAAGAGTTTGAGTTAAATTTAGTCAAACTCTAATGTTAACCTTCATTAATCATTTCACAGGAAAGCTTTAAAAATGTATTCATTATAAAATTTGATTTAGGGAAGATAAAGTTGCAACTGTTTTCTTTCATGAACTTTGTTAAATATTCCTTTATATGCTTTTTAACATAAGAATTGCAAACAGCAAGTTATGATGAGCTACCATGTAGTTGCTTGTGTATCTGCATCCCTTCTTTCCCCTCTGCTTTGTCTATTTAATTAGAGGGCTTCAGATAGCACAACACCAGATGTGCTTAAGGTCCAGCAACTCTGACCTAGCAAACAACTGCTTGCTGCTGTAGTGGAAATAAGTGATGTATTTTGAAGTGTAATGATTTCTCCTATTAGTAATGTGTCGTGTGAAATATAGTGTGACCATTTTCTTGTCTCGGACTCTGCAGCACATACAACAGAAAGAAAATTTTCTTTTACTTATCGTCTTTCCTTGCTAAAAACAGTTTTGCAAATAAATTGAAAACCATACCTGCTAGGTAAGAGAGTACTTTTTTCCAGTTAGTGTGTAGTACTGCATTTTACTGGAGGCAGAAAAGCGAATATTTAAACTTGAAAATAATTTTAATGCTACTACTCATTTATCATGAACTATTCAAGAATTCCACTAATGCTTTTACAGACCAACAGTTCATTTTCTTCTACCTTGAATCCATTCACTGCTTGGTCTCTAGAGGAGAAAAAAATTTCTCTCATTCTTTAACTGTCGTTGTTCCTTTTTTGTAGGTTCTCTTGATGAATCAAAAAGAACATTGAAGTTATCATTTCCAAAGTGGTAATTTTAGCCACAAATCTCTAAAAAGCTAAATAATATAGTCAAGTGAGTGCTTTGGTGTTGGGTTTTTTTCCAAAGCACATGAGATAAATGTCTGAAAAGGTCTTAGAAATTTAAATGCATAAAAAGAATGAGTTTTATTAAAGTTCATGCTCATACTGCAGATCCAGCCCAGACTGACAATGAGCAAGTTACCTCTTCAAGCAAATATCTATCCTATGACTACAATGGCTTATATCCAAGATGCGGGTGTTCGTTTGACACTTCATTCAGCTCAGTCTCTAGGTGTTGCAAGCTTGAAAAATGGTAAGTGTAAGATGATAGATATTACAAAGGCCTAGCCTTCATGATTGTCTGAAATAGTTCATTCAGAGATTACCATACATATAGAGCATTTGAGGAAATATGTTTCTCCAACTCTGACAAGTTTTAGAATATGTCAGTAAGGGAGGACGTAGAGGTTGTTCCCGCATGATATCCTGTCATCTTCAATGGAAGATCTGTTTCAAACTACAGACAGAGGAAAGAAATTACAAAAAAGACAAAATGGGAATAAATTTTCAGAACCAGGTATTTTTCACTCAGGAACTCTGATGGAATTCAAGGATGAAACAGTGAAACTAAGTGCTTTGTTCTGTTTTACACTGCTGTGGTAACAGAAGGCTTAAGATGGATAATGTGATACTGATCATATGCTATGATTTGCTTGTTTGCTTTAGAGTGTAAAGCACTAGTCTAAAGGTATATGCAGTATAGCCTAACTTCCCTGTAGAGGAAATCAATAGCAGCATTTCTAAGACTAACAGTAGTGAAATAAAGGATAAAAATTACCCTGGCTAATAATTAGCATGCTTCCTGTGAAGCAAAACCATACTTCGCAAATTTAATGGAGTACTTTGAGGGAGTTGATGAATATGTTGACAAGTAAAATGAATTCATATTAAGAGTTTTGAAAGGGCACAGTCTTGTCCCTCAAGGCAGAGAAAGCTATGATGGAAACAGGGATGGAGATGGAGGGATGGAAAGAGTTGTCAGTTGTTCAGTCTATACTGCTACCAGTATGAAGGGGCATTCAAATAAGGCTAGCAAGTAGTGTGAAAATAAGGCATGGAGTTCATAATTTAAGATGTATAATTCCTTGCTGTAATATATTATGAGTTTAAATTTACATGGTTTTGAAAAACAATGAAAAGAATACTTTGAAGGAAAAAAGCATGTCAGAAACTATACCAAAATGTACTTCCCAGTTTCTTTACAGAAAAATGTCGTATTAATGTTTATTCTGACAAAAGGTGAATACTGCAGTAGATTGATGGAAGTATAGCAAGCCTAATTCATTTTAAGGCAAAGAGTAAATGCTGGCCTGTAGGCCAATGCTTTAATGAAGCCATTTGGAAATATCAGGCTTTTGTTCCAGCACCACCTGATGCAAGACCCAAACCACATTTTTTTTCATGCCTTCCACTGGGAGAAATCAAATTTTCTGTAGCCTGATCTTGTGAATCAGCTTGACACCACCAAATATTTGTAGGCTCTTGCTGGGTGGTGGAAACTAAATTAATGTGCAGATGCTCTGTTACCTTGTGGTGGTGTCTGTTCATTAACAATCCTAGCCTCTGCATCACAGAGTAATGCAACATCTAGTGTGCGTTCACAGCCCACTGTCCTGGGCTGAACCAAAAGAGGTGTGACCAGCAGGTCGAAGGAGGTTATCCTCTCTCTTTACTCTGCTATCATGTGACCACAGTTGGAGTAGTGTGTGCAGTTCCGGTGTCCTCAGCATAAGGACATGGAGCTGTTGGAACAAGTCCAGAGGAGGGCCATGGGGATGATAAGGGAGCTTGAGCACCTCCTTATGAAGATAGGCTGAGAAAGTTGGGGCTGTTCAGACTGAAGAAGAGAAGGCTGCGTGGAGACCTCATAGCAGCCTTCCAGTATCTGAAGGGGGCCTACAAGGATGCTGGCGAGGGACTCTTCATTAGGGACTATAGTGATAGGACAAGGGGTAATGGGTTCCAACTTAAACAAGGGAAGTTCAAGTTAGGTATAAGGAAGAAGTTCTTTACTGTGGGGATGGTGAGGCACTGGTACAGATTGTCCAAAGAAGTGATAAATGCTCCATCACTGGCGATGTTCAAGGCCAGGTTGGACAGAACCTTGGACAACCTGGTCTAAGGTGAGGCCTCCCTGCCCATGGCAGGGCTGTTGGAACTAGGTAATCTTAAAGTCATTTCCAGCCCAAACCGTTCCATAAATCTAAGTCCACATAGACCTTCAGTCTCTGCCTTCATGTTGTGGAAGCTAAGGCTAGCACTGTTTGACACACTGCAGTTAAGTATTAGGAAGATACTGGCTTTCTGTGAGCATTCATTTCAACTCAGTCAGAGGACATTAGAGGGTTTTTCCTTACTCCATTTAAATAAAAAAGCAACAGATGAATCCCATACTTGGTCGTGGCATCAGTTTCTTAATTATGTCACTCTTTGTCAAGCTTAGTCATGCGAGGTTACCAGTTAGTTAGCAGCATCAACTGTTTACTCTTCCTCCACTTAAAAAAAAAAAAAAAGAGGAAGAGAATGTATTCATCTGACTTGTTATCATTAGTAATACTTTATGAAACAACTCTGTTTACTACGTTTGTTCTGTGGGCATGTTTTACTCCTTAAAAGAGAATAAAAATGAAGCTGAAGGCTCTGTGGCTACTGAAAGTCATATGCTTCGTGACACTTCTTTTGAAGGCCCTTCTGGATCTCAGAGGGATCCTGGAATAAAATTAAAAAAACACTGCAGTTTAGCCAAGTGCCTTTAGTAACTGTGTGTCTCTGTGCACAAGGCTGTCTGACTCAAGGCATACCCCATCATCTGATATTTCTATGAACAGATGGTTGTTTCTTACCTTATTCTTGAATTAGAGACAGGTTGCTTACTATGGAGCACTTCCTTAACTCTCAAGCTATCAGATGATCTCAGTAGTATGGAGTAGGATTTCTGACTTTGTTGTCATCAGTCCTCAGCATCAGCTTCTGAGAGACTTGATAAAAACTGTAAAGTGCATATGCCATGAATTTATTTCTATTTCCTGCTTCTCTCTTCCTGTTTATCGGATTGGATGTATAATCATTTTTTAATGTTAATGCTGAACATTCTTCTCCTTGTCAGTTCCATTCAGTTCTGCTCTAGTTTCCTATTTAGTGGATTATCCTCCATGCCTCAGGGAAGATCTCCAATAGATGGGATTCACCACTGTCATTTAGAGTTGGACTTTCCTGCAGTCTGATCAATAGATAATGGGCTAGAAGAGATTGCTTACATCCTGAACCCTAATGCAATAAATAACAGCATTTTTAAAACAGAAGTTCCTTTAAAACAATCTTTCTGTTTGGCTTTCTTTTTTTTTTTTTTGGGGGGGGGAAGGGTTTATTTTTGACTTTAGCAGCACTGATTAGTTTGTATTTGCTGTTCTCAATCCCCTTAAGAAATCATAAAGCTTTTAGCAGCACTGATTAGTTTGTATTTGCTGTTCACAGTCCCCTTAAGAAATCATAAAGCTTTATTTTGTCAGTCTTCATTATCCTAGCTTATTAAAGAATGCTGGAAATGCAGTTAAGTATTTTTTTATTTAGAAGTTCTAAGTTCTGTTTGAAGACTTTGACAAAAATTCCATCATAGGTGAGTCCTTCTTACTATGGTTTTGGATTTATCGTACCTGTCTGTCAACCCATGTTCATGAAGCAGTCCACAAAGCACAAAGACCATCAATTTGAGACAGAATACTAGCCTTATACCTGAGTTCAAAATGCTGTTTTGTTTCTTAATCATTTCCAGCTGACTTCTATCCTGGATACTCAAAATCAGTTTTTACTTGAGGGAAAGGAAGAATAAGTATTTAGGAAAATTGGATAAGTATTTGTAAAACAATGAAGAAGTATAAAAGAGACCAGCTTACTAAGCAGCCTCATCTGGTAGTTTAAATTGTGCATTTCTTATTTGGGAAACAAGTACTTCAGTTTGCCAATTTTATTTAGGAAACAAGTACACTTGTTTGGTGATTCAGTGTACAAAAGCTGTAACAGCATTGATTACATGCCCTGAGCTGATTTCCTTCTGGAGATACAAACTTGAAAAGATACAAATGTCATCTTCTATAAGGCTATTTATAGAATAATAGAATCATAGAATGGTTAGGGTTGGAAAGGACCATAAGATCAAGTTCCAACACCCCTGCCATGGGCAGGGGCACCTCACACTAAACTGTGTCACCCAAGGCTTTGTCAAACCCGACCTTGAATGCTACAGTTTATGAAGCATTCACAACTTCCTTGGGCAGCCCATTCCAGTGTCTCACCACACCTGCAGTAAAGAGCTTCTTCCTCATAGCCAATCTAAACTTCCCCTGTTTCAACCCATTACCCCTTGTCCTCTCACTACAGTCACTAATGAAGAGTCCCTCCCCACCATTCTTATAGGCCCCCTTCAGATTTTGGAAGGCCGCTGCAGTCTCCATGCATCCTTCTCTTCTCCAGACTCAACAGCTCCAACTTTCTTATCATGTCTTCATACGGGAGGTGCTCCAGCACCCTGGTCATCCTTGTGGCCCTCCTCTGGACTTGTTCCAACAATTTCATGTCCTTTTTTTTGTTGAGGACACCAGAACTGCACACAGTACTCCAAGTGAGATCTCATAAAAGCAGAGTAGAGGGGGAGGATCACCTCCTTTGACCTGCTGGTCACACTTCCTTTTGATGCAGCCCACGGTATGGTTGGCTTTCTGGGCTGCGAGTGCGCAGTGCTGACTGATGTTCAGTTTCCGATTGACCAACACCCCCAAGTCCTTCTCCACAGGGCTGCTGTGAATGATACGACTTAATGTCATGCTTAAAGAGCTATTCTGAATGGCAGTTCTACAGTTCATTATAAACTCGGAACTTCATACTTGGTGTTCACCTGGTGCAAAGTACTTTCATACTCCTGTAAGTGAAAATGCTCTTACAAGGAGTGATTGTAAGCATTTATATGCTGTATTGCCTATGTGGTTTTCCTGTGTCCATAATATCCACCTGAGGGTGTTAAGAGAGCTGGCTGACATCCTTGCGAGGATGCTTTCCGTAATCTTTGGGAAGTCATGGAGATTGGGGGACATTGCCGAAGACTGAAAGAAGGCAAATGTTGCCCCCATCTACAAGAAGGACTCAAAGGATGATCCAGTAAATCATAGACCCATCAGTCTTACAACAGTCCATGGGAAAATCATGGAGTAAATCCACCTAGGGCCTACCACAAGTCAAATGAAGCATGGAATTGGGAAAAGGCAGCGCAAGTTCACTGCAGGCAAATCACGCTTGACAAACCTGATCACCTTCTAGGACAAAGTAACTGCTCACTTGATGCGGGGCGAGTGCTGCACATTGCTTACCTGGATTCTCCAAGGCTACTGGTACACTTTCCCACAGCCTCCTCCTAGTGAGAAGCTCTAGACAAGTGGTCAGTGCTGGTGACCAGCTGCACACCGAGGATGATAGTGAACTTTTCCAGCTGGTGAGCTGTCACTGGTGGGGTCCACCAGTGATCAATACTGGGCACTATGCTGTTCAGTGTCTTCGTAAGTGTTCTGGATGGTGGGATCAAATATATCATGGCCAAGTTTGCTGGTGATACCAAAGTGAGTGGGGAAGTGGACACTTTGGAAAGGGGAGCCACCTTACAGGATGACCTTGATAGGAAGAGTGGGCTAACAAGAACCTTATGAAGTTCAACAAGGACAAAGTTATGCACCTGGGCAAACCCAGTCCAAGAGTGCAGCAAGTCTACCTGGCTGGGGTGCAGCTCTGTAGAAAGGGACTTGGGTGTGTTGGTAGACTTCCAGCACAATAAAACTGATCAGTGTGCAGCTGTGGCAAAGAAAACCAACACCGTGCTGGGTTACATCAAAAAGCACATCACTAACAGAGACAAAGCTGTCATTAGCCCGCTCTGCTCAGCACTTGACAGGCCACACCTGGAGTACTGTGTTCAGTTTTGGTCCCTGTTATAAAAAAAGGTGTGGACAGTCTGGAAAGGGTCCAGAGAAGGGCCACAAGCATCGTTAGAAGACTGAGAAGCTGTATGAGGAAAGGCTGAGAGAACTGGGTTTGTTCAGCCTGGAGGAAAGAAGTCTCAAGGGAGACCTTATCACCGTGTCTCAGTATTTAAAGGGTGGCTACAAAGAAAATGACTGCTCCCTTTTTACAAGGAATCACATGGAATAGACAAGGGATAATAGGCACAAGTTACCCCTGGGGAGGTTCCAACCTTACATGATGCAAATTTTTCACAATGAGAACAATCAGCCATTGGAATAATCTCGCCAAGGAAATGGTGGGTTCCCCAACAATGGACACTTTTAAGATTCAGCTGGACAGGATACTGGCACATCTAGATCATGCTTTTCCAAGAAATGTTGCACCATATGATCCTTGAGATCCCTTTCAACCTAGTGTTCCATGGTTCTAATGTTCTATGATTCCTCCTGCCTCCAACTGTGAAACTCATGGCTTACACCGTAAAACACGCAGTTTGCTCACTCACTTCCCCCTCCTTCTTCCCCCCCCCCCACTCCAAGGGTTGGGGGGGAATGGGGAGAAGAATCAAAGGAATGCAACTTCCACGGGCTGAGACAAGAGCAGTCCAGCAACCAAGGCACAACACAAACCACTACTGCCACCACCCCCACCAATAATGACCCAGGTAATACAAGGGAAGAGGGTACAACTGCTCATCCCCCGATGACAGAGCCGTGAACTGAACTCTTCTGAGTTCCTGCCCCCAGTTTTTCCATCCTGGGCATGACATGCTGTGGTATGGAATACGTCTTTGGTCAGTTAGGGTCAGATGTCCTGTCTCTGTTTCCTCCCAGCTTCCCCTCCTCCGTGGCAGAGCATGAGACTCGAAAAGTCCTTCGAGAGACCAAAACGCTCTAAGCAGTAACTGGAAAACATTGGTGTTATCAGCGCTCTTCCCAGGCTGAAAGTCAAAAATACAGCATTGAACCATCTACCAAAAGGGAGAGAAATGACTGCTACTGCTGAACCCAGGACAAAACCAGAAACAAAAAAAGAAAAAAATGTATCTGGGAGGTGCACTTTTAATGGTGTATAAGATGATGACAGAAGATCCATATAGCTGCAGCTGCTTGGGCTGATTCTCTTCATAGATGCTTTATGTGCCAAGTATTCTTGTAACATATAGTAGTTAATGGTAGTAACTTTTCATGTTAAACTGCTATTTAGACTCTTAATAAAACTTTGCAGGACCTTCTGCTGAAAGGCTTGTGAAATTTTTTTTTAATAATATTGACAGCCGAAGCCCAAAGGTATTAACTGTTTTCATAATCAGTCCTTACAGTATTGATCTGCTATTACTGTTCCATATGCAAGACAAAAAAAAATTGTGATTCTTTAAGTTATATTTTAGGGTATTTTTCTTATACTTAATACAAGCTTTACATATTCTGTTTACCAGTATAATCCTTATGTTGCTCTCTCAGGTCAGTTAGAAGTGATCATGGATCGTCGACTTATGCAGGATGACAACCGTGGCCTTGGGCAGGGTGTTCAAGATAACAAGATTACAGCTAATGCCTTCCGACTTCTGCTGGAAAGAAGACATGGAACAGATGTGGTAAAATTCATTGTCTGGATTTTTCTGGCTAATTAAGAGTTAAATGTTTCTGTTGCAGCAGCAGTAACTCAGTGAAGACATTATTCCGTGACCAGTAGAACTAAGGAAACATAGCTTGCAAGGGAATCTTGTCAACTTGCTTGCATATTCTCATTGTAAAGACTTCATCTTTCACAACAGGTTGCCCAGAGAGGTGTGGCTGCTCTATCTCTAGAGACATTCAGGGCCAGGCTGGATGTATGTGATTGTGGGCAGCCTGATCTAGTCGATGTCCCTGCTCGTTGCAGGCGGGTTTGACTGGATGGCCTTTGGGTATCTCTTCCAACCCAAACTATATGATTCTACTCTTCACGCAAATACCTATAATGTCTGTTTTCCCACTGACACTTCAACACATGACTGGGGTATGTTGCACTGTTGTTGGTGTCATGTGTACTGTTCTTTCATTCTATTTTTTTTCTTTTATTGAGAAGCTTTTATAAAATTGCTAATTAGGAAGACTTCTGCTTCTTAACAAAATCCACTGAATCTGGAGACACTTTGACACATTATTTCAGATGAATGGGTAGAAAGAGAAAACGTCTTTATAAATACAGATTTTGTAGGAAATAAGATTTAAGTGGAAATGTTCAGATATATAAGCCTTTTAATTTCATTCTGATTCTGGGAAAGCTGAGACTGTTTTGCTGGAAGGAGATTTTTTCTACTTGCACAGATCTTAGTTTGCCTTTTTTTGTATTAGTCTTGCAGATAACTTTCGTTCTCTATCAGTTCTTTGCATTTTCTCCCTGATTTTTTTTCTTATCATTTTTTAGGACAAAGTAGGAAGTGCATCTTCACACTAAGGAATTAGAATCATGTTGACAACATTGAATATATGTTAAAATCATCACAAAGCTAAAGATGAGAAGATGTATCCTGAGCTGCTAATGAATATTCAGATAAATTGGAATGAATTCTGGTTTATAATGGATTTCAGTAACCATGATGAGAGGATGATGATGCCAAGTTTAAAGCTAATTTCCACCACTTAATGATTGACAGTGGTTTTTTCAGGTTGTATGTGTCACTATGATTTTCTAGTTCCTCCTCGTGTACAACGCAGGCAGCATATTAACTGCATTTATCAGTTTGGTGTGCAGATGTCTCAGTTGAAAGAAGTGTACTGGAGTTCTGCAGCAGTCTAGCTTTTGCAGTGTTGCACGGGTTAATCTACGTTTGCAAGAAGAAACCTTCAGAGAGTTCTATACTACTTTTATTAGCCAGGGTAAATTGTATTGTATTAAGTTAGAATATGAAGCTGATGAATAAGAATTATTTGACACAGAAATGTATGCTTAAATTAGCAAATAATTTGAAACAACAGGAGAAGATCAAATCAGTTAATGCCATGGAGCTTGCATTGACACTATGTGAAATTCTGGTATTTTTGAGACAGCCGTAAATTTACTCACTAGAATATATCTCTGGAAGTCTTCTAGTTCAGCTGCTGTCAGAGAAGGTCTTTTTTTTCTGTCAGAGCAGACTTAAAAAGCCATCCAAAGGATTAGTCATCTGTTCAGACTGTTAAAGTTGCTTACTTGAGGCCTAAGCTGTGCAGGGGCCTCAAGCGTCCATCGTAGCTCAGGCAGGAAAGAAGGAGGGCATTAACCCAAGAAGCTGGGAACCAGTAACAAACCAGTAAAAAAAGGAGGAGGAGGACCATTAAGAACAAGGGACTTCCTCCTAAATCTGATGTCCCCACCCAGAGCTGCTTTGCAGTTTTGCAGGGGTCTGATGAGGAAACACACTTGCACCACGAACTACCGGCCGATGCAGTGGAAAGAAGATCACTACTGGTGCTGCCAGGAAGAAGTGATGGGTCATAGTAGTAGGGGTCTCTACTCTGACAGGAACAGAGGCGCCCATCTGCTGGCCTGCCCCAGCCTCAAGGAAGGTGTGTTGCCTACCAGGGGCTTAGATCAGGGATGTTGCTGGAAGGCCTGGCCTAGCAAACCCCACTGACTATTTCCCACTTCTAGTGATCCATGTGGGTGCTAGAGATAGACAGCAGTAGCCCAGAGAACATTAGGAAAGGGCTACAGAGCCCTGGGAGAGGTAGTTAGGGGCTCTGGAGCTCAGACTGTCTTTTCATCAATTCTCTAGGATAAATGGGAGGACCCTGAAAAGGCCAAGTGCATTTGGCAAGTTAATAAATAGTTAGAACAGTGGTGCCATAGTCAGGGGTTTGGGTATTGAGAACATGGGACTCAGTTTGGGAGGCTAGGTCTACTGAAGGCTAGTGGAGCTGGTCTGACAATGAAGAGGAAGAGCGATTTTGGTAGGAGGCTTGCCAGACTGGTCAAGGATGCTTTAAACTAGATGTGTTGGGAGAGGGGGGCAGTTCCATTCCAGCACACCCAGTCAGTTGCCAGCAGCTATAGTAAATGCTTGGAATGACGCCCGAGCACATTTTCCACAAAACTCAACATTCCCCTAGCAGAAAACAGCATTCTCCTTGCAACCAGCACGGTGTTTTA